>CARXXK010000003.1:6740642-7009909 GCA_949089665.1 Macrosiphum euphorbiae | reverse complement strand
TTACACATTACGCGTTCCTTGTAGTAAACGAACAATCATTTCTATTTAAAAATATAACAAAAGATGATTAATTGTTGTACCTTAAAAGTTTGAAAATAACACTTAAGTTACTTGATAACGGATTTCTCATTTTCTCTATAAACATCATCCTCTATTGATGTTATCATACAATTAGCATCAAAATTGCATTAAAACCAGTATTAACCAATGTCCATCAATATGTTTTTAATGAGTTCTAAAGTATTATATATCATAACTAAGTGAACACAAGAACAAAAATGTAACGAGGCCACCTGTAAGATACGTTGAATTGGTATTTAAATCTATTTTAATTGGTACTTGTTTGTTATTAACCCTCCACCCCTACTGTATTCAGACATTTTTATATCCCGTAATCAAAACTTTCGAATAAAAGTAAATGTTAATAATTACATTCACTGTATGACGTATTGTTTAGAAAATATAATTATAGCATAATTACACGTAAATAAACACACAAAATAAGACGAATTTCTAAAGATCATATTTCAAAATTTCACATTCATATTATTGACCAAATTCACACGTTAATATAAACTATTGACGTATAATTTATTGTAAACATTTAATGACAGTAATAAATATTACGGTTAATAACTCATTTTATTTGATTTAAAAATAACATTTGTAAGATAGGTATACATTAGTTTTAAGCCAGCTACATACAAAATACCAACATATGATATACAATTAAATACAAATCGAAATTTTAAGTGAGAAGTGTTTTCCTTATCAGCTCTATCTTGTGTAAGATATCAAGATACAACGAAATAACAATCATCAATTTTTAATTTTTAAATTAAAGATTGGTACCTATGTTGCTTACTTTTTTCCGCAGTCAATCGACTGGTAGGTAGAAAACAAACAAGTAATTTTAAATATTTGAATTGAAATTTTATAATTAAATGGCCAATTTCAAAATTAAAACTCTTCAAAAAAGACCTAGCTTAGTCGATAAGAGCAATTAGCCTACAAATTATTGACTATAATATATTAATATTATAAAAGGTGATTATTTTTGCAGTGGACACAAAAACACAATCATTATATTTTCAAAAATTACTTATTATAACTACCTAACTTGAAAAATGTGTGATTCACGACTTTAATTATTGTGACGCTCTTCTCATGATATTTTATACTGACCTATTCAATATACTGTTGTATTCGTAATTGTCATTAACAAGGTTTGTATGAAAGACATTTTTATGAAAATCCACCGTAAAACAATGATGAAAGTGGATGGAAAAAAATAAAAAATACAACAGTGGCGCCAGCTATCCAGCAAAAAAAAAATAAACTAAAAAATAATATATTTTTGTTTATTGTGCGGTTAATATTGGTTATGAATGGATATAATTGTATGCCTATATTTTACTTGTTCAAAACTATAATATACCTTAGTAAAATGGTATTCCCACGGCTAATTATTATATTGTTGTCCCGGGAACCTACACTTGCACATCAGAAATATGGTGTTAGGTAATAAAATATTCGTAATTACGTATGCACCTAGAGGGGTTTTCAATCCACCTCAGGTAGATTGCCTACCTGAAAATATACTGCTCCCATAACCACAAGCGTGTCTCACGGGCAACGTGGGGGTAGCAGGGTGGCTATATTATAATATAATCGAACGTGTCCTGATTGACTCACGGACTGATCAACGTTGATCCTAAATGATGATAGCTTGAGGCTTGCAATTTTCACGGTACATAAAATGTAAGTGTGCACGAAGATAGCACCTTCCAGAATTTAAATTTTAAAGTGTCGCCTGCGCAACTTACTATACTGAGATTCAAGATGATCGATGAAAATGTTTAAGTTTTGAACATCATATTATACCGAATATTAAATGAGCTAATTGTATAAAGTTCGAATCATATAGAGTTGGCACTTTAAACGGACAACAAAGTACACGGGTTCGGCTAGTAATATGATATTATATATTATTCAAAAATTAAAACAAATTATTAAGAGGACACCACACCCATGTGACTGTTGTCTCCGTCTTACAAGTGCGTAACATAGCAAATGTTACGCTCAGCAGAACGCGTGTAGCTCCATTAGCTTAAATATTAGAGTGAATTGACTTATTATCAAATTTAGAAGTAAGAATATTATCTAATGAACCTCGTTGAGTTTTTTTATATTTTAATTTTAAAACTAGTTATAAGTATTTTAAAAGGCACAAACACAGCGTTCCACAATGTCATGGATGTCAATCTTTTGGGAATACTCAAAACTATTGCAACCACCCACCCACCCACCCACCCACTGCGTTAAATGTGGTTCGGAACATTTTACAAACGAGTGATCCAAGGACCGGACAAGTCCAGCCAAATGTGCATTATGCTCCGGTGAACACACCGCCAACTTCAGAGGCTGTCCAGCTTTCAAGAAAGCCCCCAAAAAATAAGACCTTCAAAAACACCTACAACCAAAGTTCCGGAGTCACAACTTCATTCCAGTCCTAAATTTTACGCTGAGCCACCCGGACTTAAGATTTTCCTTCAGATGATTTTTCCGTCACATTATCCAATTTCATCACTAACCTTAACTCTCTAATCAGCCCACTAATAACTCTCCTTTCCTCAGTTCTTAATGCATTAATCTCTAAAGGTAATACTTATCTCCTTATTTCCGTAATATTCTCCCTCATTTTAACCTTATCTTATATTTCTACCTTATAGATTATATCTCATTAATGCTTAAAATAAACCGATACTGTGTCTTTGTATCTGTCTAATAAAAATTAGCTCGTGCATTTTTTTTTATCTCATGTTTACATATTATATTTATAACTGTCGAGCTGTAATACTTATTGTGAAAGCTAATAAAAAAAAAAGGCGAAAACAATTTACAATTTTAGAATATTAATACTTTTAAAATACTCATATCTTGTTTAAAATTAAAATATAAAAAAAAAACCCAACGAGGTTCACTAGATAATAATATTCATACTAAAACTGACGGAGCTACACGTGTTCTGCTGATCGTAACATTTGTTATGTTACGCACTTGTTATACCGAGACAACACATTCGGGTGTGGCGTATTCTTAATATAATAAATAATAATTTATTAATACAACAACTATAACCAAAATCTGAAAACAAATGTGTTATTGCGCTTTGAGAACTTGACAGCTGTTATTTGTATACATTTTTTTTATTTTGTACTCTGGACAGTGGATACAGTGTTTAATATATTATATAATTTTTTTTTCTGGTGGGAGTTGAGATTCAAAAACACCCATTCCTGTTTGCCTATGGATATCTGACACACATGATCAATTACGTTTATATTATTTTAGAGGAAGTGATTTCCTACTTACCATTTTGTAAACATATGGCGCCACGGAACGTCCCGATGGCCAGCAGCAGTGCCAATCCCACGCCGACCACGAACGGCCTCATCGTGCACGTGCGATTACGTCCACACGTTTGGTAGGCTGATTTCACGCGGCGCGAAGACCGTTTATGGCCACTGGCATAGCGAACAGCTACAGTGTACGAAATCTGGAATCAAAAGAAAATTATAGGTCTATTATCGTGGAATCGTGACGGTGGAGGAGTTCGTGTAACGTATCAAAAAAAAAATAAAAAAAAATATTCACGTAGGAATCGGTGGAAGACATAATCGCCAAAATGAGATTAGAAAAAAAAAGTCGTAAAGCGCTAAAATTGTGTCGTACGAAAGAGCCAAAATCCTAGGTACCTACCTGTGTGCCACGGTTAATAGATATTAAATTCTTAACTATATCGTTTAAAAACTCCAGACGTTTAATCTTAATCTACAAGTTTATTATATGATTACGATAGATTGTTACATGACAGTGCGTGTGAACAGTTTTGTGTATAACATAATATTATATTGTTAGTAATTTTTTTTATAAAATCGCTATCAAGAGGTTATTAAATTTATATTTATTTGTATACATATTGTAATTTAATATTTATTATTTATTATTTAAATTTCTCTATTATAATATGCATACTATAGCGATTTTTAAATAACTACTTACATAAGCTTACATTTTCGCAAATGATATGTAATTTTTGTACCTTTGGCGCTTATGTCATAAAGCCGCATGAATCATATTATTATAATATTACAATCGAAAATAAATTATTTTCAGTTTTCAACACTTTTAAATGGCTTTAATACGTTCTATACGCCATTATGGTTTCTTGTAATAATTATATTTTTTTCCTCGCGTTTTTTGGCATTTAAAAAAAAAAAAAAAAACATTAAACGTTTGCAGCTATTATTGTTACAATGGATACATGTCTTTTTTGTGTACGTTTAAAAGCCACGTCATCGTTAAGTGTTGCGATAGAACTTGATAATGCATTATTTTTTTTTTCATTGCTATACAACAAAACGCGTGTCAAATATGACTGATACATTTTATTTTACATTTTATTATCAGTACCTACTCGAAATGCAAATTATCACCATAAAACGTTTTAAATTATTAACATTATCAAAGTATTAACTCAGCTCAGTTTATATGGAACTGGTTTATGACAGAATGATAATATCATTGAAAAGTTAATAATTACTCATTTAAAATCGTACACAATTTATTAATATCTTTGAAGCAATATTCGAACTTTGTACCTATGTTTTTTTTAGCAGACAATAAGAAACTAAGAAGTAAGACTAATACATTCATTACAGGTAAGAATATATATAATATAACAGTTATTTTCTTGGAATTTTACTTTTGAATTGTTTTTTTTTTTTACAAGAGTCTGAAAAAATGGTTAGAACGAAAAGGGATCTTAATTATCTTCATAAGACCTTAATGAATATATATTTTACTTTATATAGCACTTTTATAAAACCATCATATTAATATGTTATTTTAATAAGTTATTGGGTACTTATATCTAGGTATTACTAATAAACTAATAATATTTAATGAAATTCTCATCGTTTCTAAGTTCATAATGAACCTCCAGTTGCAGTTACTAACATGTTGTTCAAATATCGGTTTCCATATTATATTGCATACCTGTGATCAAGCTTATTGTAAAAGATGAGTCTAAAATATTCTCTACTCCAACTTAAGTAACTGACCATCAAGTGACTATCAAATGCAGCAGTGTATTAATATAATAATAATGACATATTAATATTATTATTTATTACTATATTATAATAATATTAGACTATACTACTAGTCATGGTGTAAGTAAATTCAAGTGTTGTTATTATAACTGCTGCGGTTCTTCTCCGCGTGTTCCACGTTTTGTGGGCGTTTTTCGGATGGTAACTATAACGTGTAAGTAAGATGCTTTTTGATGAATATTTATAACGACGAAGTATAATAGTATAAACGTCAACGTCGTTTATAATGCCACAAACAGCAGGCCATATAGAAATTCAGAAATTTCACCATTTAACTTAGGCACACTGTGCACTCTCATATTATAATAGTAATATACGGAGCTTTTCTATAAAATTGGTACAATTGGTACCTCACTCGGTGAAGTTGTTCAATCATGAAATGTTCATTTTTTTTTTATCTATCATAAAAACATTCAAACCACGACGTAACTTTAAAATTATTCATATATTCCATTGTATTCCCTGCATAGTCCAAATACGAAATAATATGTCACATCATTTTTTCCCCTTTATTTTCAGTCGCAATTTATATAATTTAGTGCTTTAATCGATTAAATTACGTGGCCAATGTACAAGTTCCTAAAAATATCACCAGTTATCGACATATAGAGTAGCAGATATTGACTGCATATTATGTTGACAGGTATCAGCAACTATTGGCAGGTTGTCAGTGCGCAATAACATGCAACAGGCCTCGACGAAAATCAACAAATTATGACAAAACTATGGGAGTGACAGTTTACTTACATCTCGCATGATTTTTAAAACGTAGTTATTGGAACAATCCACTGAATATGTGTAGCCTAAGACCTATATATATTTATATATAACCCTTTTATTATACATATTATACTTGAAAATAATTAAATATATGCATTTTTTTTAATTATAATTCAATGGTTTGCATATTTTATTTTTGAATAGCCATTTTATTTTAATGAAAAATAAATAAATACATTTTATATAAATATTAGGCACTAATATTAATAACTAAAATATACTCACACTTAAATATTTTATTCATAATAATATGTTATGTTTAACTAGTTTCAGTTGTTAAAAAAAAATTGGAATAAATATTTATAAATCATAGAAGAAGAAGAAGAAGAAGATAATATTCACAATAATTGAACTGTGTTACAAGCAGCAAGTCAAATACTTAAAGTTAAAGTGATAGGCGTAGTGTTCTTTGTATGAGTATTTTGTGTCATAAATCATTATAGGCATTATAACATTTCTAAATTATACAATAATATGTAACACATGTTTTTTCTGAACAATACACTACCAAATAGTAGTTTTTATTTATTATAACTTTTGGGTGCTAGTGTACATTTTTAATTTAAGAGTATATTATATAACTCAATTACAATAATTTATTTTTATAGATACCTAGATGATAAATTAAGTTGTTTTATTCTTTTTGTACATTTTTCAACAAGACTTATTTTCTAGATTTTTTTCCCTGTGGTTTTTTTTTAAAAAATACCATTCATATACAGTTCAACTAGTTAAAATAAAATAATTCTAAAGTTAACACTTTAAATACTTGAATATTGTTGACAATCTATAATAACCTATCATAGCAATTCAGGAAATATTAATTCAAAACTATATGTGAAAAGCGGGTAAGTGGATGTCAGACTGCTGTACAATAGGTTACATGTATGTCAATGTATAATGGTTTGTATTAAACTTGTATTCAATGAAATAATATCATTGTATAAGAAAACGATTCTGAGCGGAGACGGTTTATCATTCTGGATTTTTTATATTTTTATTATTTACTATAAAAAGTATAAAGCCTTTAAGTTGAATTAATATTTAATGTTATAATTTTTTATTGGTTGCTACGGTGATAAACAAAGCGTGAGAAATTAAAATCCCATTTCATGCAGTGTTTCGTCATTTGTCGGAAAGTTTTACCCGCGTGGCATTAAATAACTATAGAGAAAATCGAAAAATGTCCTCTCTAAAGTACCATCTCGATACAATTTCCTAAAATATAAGGTACTATATGTCGAAATCGAAGCAATCCTTCTGGTAGAAATTATGGTTCAAGGATTAAAAAAAAATTTAAAAAGTAAATAAAAAAAATACGGTTGTAAAACCACTACATTCCTCGCTCCGCTCAGAATCTAAAATGAACAGTAATAGTCAATGTAGTATGTCAACTGTTGTCAGCTAAATAGAACTAGGTAGTTATTGTGTATAGAATTGTTACATAATATTATACATTTGTTACAATATCATCGGGTTAAGACGTAAAGGTATTCAGTATTTTATGCTCTTGCAGAGGCGTCCGTCTTTTTCTTTTAATTGTATAGTTATTTTCATAACATTTCACCGATAATTATGATCGAACTGAAATTGGCTCTGTCGGACGTTCAACCGATTTCGCCCGGATTCTAATTTAATTACGACCACGAATCCCCCATACAGACCTCGGCGAATAAATCACCCGAGACCATTATCAATAACACTCTGATTGTGAGAAAATAAAATAAAAGAAGAGCGTAATATTATTTTGTGTCGGTGGCCCGATGATTGATACGATTCCGTTATTGACGTTTCCCGATAACCGACACCAATCAAACATGTAACCATTTACATCAGATCCCGACGACGATGTAAACATTATACGGATTGCCATACGAACTGTTCACGTGACTAAAATGTAATATCGGAAAAATGAAACGCGTTATATTTTACTACCCCGAAATGAAAAACGAAACGTTCGTTTCTTGCTTATGGTTTGTGAAAACGACGCCTCGAACCGATCTAGCCGACGATAAGATCATTAACATGCGAACACCGCACATTCGTGACAATCGTTTAAATTGCTTTTGATAAAAAACAAAAAAAAAAACCGTTCGAAATATTCTTTATCGTGCCAAGAGATGTTTTTCCGGGGCCTCATATACTATTTTACTACTACTACGGTGTATATTTAAATTTATTATTATTGTTATGACGGAATTACAGTGGTAACTGAATTAATCATTGAAACATTATAGTGGACTTTCTAAGTGCGTTTCCGAAATCGACAAAAACATAATATAATGCGTTGAATTCTTTATTGTGCTTATTTTTTTACTTATTTCTCTTAATTCGAGGAGTTTTTTCTTATATATAATACAATATACATATATTTTAACTCCTATTACATTATTCCTTATACCATTTTGCATTATTTTCTTTTTGTTATACTGCTGTCGTCAAGTATGCAGGTCAGGTTAAAATAATACGTATTTAATAATCGTACATTTCTTACTTATAAAAGAACATTTTTGAACTGAACGGTTGATAAACATTTAAAAACAATGGTAATTTTTTCGGTATAAAATATTAAGAGTGATTTTTTTCATAATTTAAAAACCAAAAGTAATTTTCACATAGGTAGATTGGACGGTTTTATTTTGTTTTACGTACAAGATGACTTGAAAGTGGTCTTTCTGTTTTAGGAAGTCTGTGTCTTTTATTTGAATATATATATTAATTTTATAATTAATTTATTACACAATGGTATTATAATTATCTGCATTTTATATTGGAATAGAATTTGAGAACATTTTACATCAACTAAAATACTAAAACCATAGAAATATAATATTATTACCTGTAAATGTATCATATTTTACTTCATGAATGACATCAACATGTATTATACATTGATACATACATATATATATATATATATATATACAAAAACCAACTCTAAAATTCAAAATTTAATTATACTGTTCCATACCTACAACCTACATGTATTATGTAATTAATTCTTAGAAATAACCCGATTATCTGCATAAAAAGTGAATTTTATTTTTAATTTAATTAAATTTGTGAGATTATAATATTATAAACATGTAGAATTAAATTTATCATACATGTTCTTATAATAATATTGTTGTTGTATTATTAAACAAAGAGATAACTCATTGAAAGTAATAGTCTAAGATTGATAATTTGAGAGAGTACCTGCTGTATTTTCTTGGTATATAAATAAAAACTTTTAATAAAATTAATTTAATTTTACAGAGAGAAAAAACATTGAAATAAACTAATGATAAGATTCAATATAATCATGTTTTTATCTTAGTAAATATATTTAATAATATTATATTAATTTAATTTTTAGTAAATTTGATGAGAATATTTTATTGTATAGTTAAAATATAGTTTGGCATTGAATTAGGTAGCAATAATTATAATGTAAATAAAATATGGATATTATATAATTTTTTTAACATTTTTATTTTTATTAAAAAAAAAGTAATATTACCTACATTTTTCATTGTTGAAAACAATAAATTGGAAAGTATTTTATTTTAGCAGTAACGTGTTCCCGAGTATTGCATTTAAAGCTAAGTAAGACGAATTTGCTAACCATAGTTTATTCGAGTTTGAATAATTAATACAGACCTTGTATGTGCATGCTGTTTTAAAGTAATAATTGTAAATCATTGGTCATCAAACATTAATAGTCAATTGGCTTATGAAAAAAAAATGAGATACAGGAATTGTAGGAGCACCAATGATATGTGTCTTTAAGTTTAAAATCAATGTTGAACTTCTACAGACGAAGAACGATTGAAAAGTAGGGTTTGTTTTCATTATTTTTAACAATAACTGCTGATTTTTTTTTCACATTAATTTTTCTTGACAAATTATGGAAGATGAGAAACGCGTTTTCATTTTTCAGTTTGAAAAGTTATTGCATAAAAAACGGTTTTTTTTACCACCTATAATATCAATACAATATTTTCCACCAAAAAACATGGTATGAAAAAATTTTTTTTTTCATCGGATTTTATCACGGTTGGGTAAGGTTGGGATTTTGTATTGTATTAATTGATTATATTAATCCACCGTAGAGTGAAATTAAGTAAAACCGACAAACTTGGCACAACTTTGATACTTAAGAGTTAAGTCACACACTTACGTACAAACAGTGGTCCGCGATCTACACCAGGTAGATTGCCTATCTTATAATATACTGCTGTGAAGCAGAATTTTTATTCCGGAAACGGAAAAGTTTAGATAGGTTTTGAACACCATAAACCGAATATTAAATAACGAATTGAACAAAGTTTGAGTCATATACAGTTGGCACATTTAACGGGCAACGAAGTGCACGGGATCAGCTAGTTTATTATAAACACGGTGCTTGTATAAAATTCATAATACAACAATGAATCATATTATTATGTGAAATTATTCTAAAATGTATAATTCACATAATGTATGAGTATTGAGTATAATGTGTAGAAACTTCTCATATCCATCTTTAAAATAACGTTTTACAAGTTCCTCTTGTTATAATAAAATGAGGTGTAAATACCACTTAAGGATAATTTTCGAGAAAATTAATAATCATATTTTAGACTCTATCCTTATCTTATTATATATTAAATATTTAAAAACAAATCCAATTAAACACTTGGATATTGAATAGATTAAGTTATCAAAATATTTCTATAATATAATTATAAAGTGTAATTAAAATAAATTATAATGAAACAAGTAGGTAAAAACTAAAATATTTATTCAAAACTAATGCAAACTGTAATGAGTTAAATTTTTTCTAAAACATTGTAATTAAAAAAAAGTTGCAATTAAATTGTTTGGCTTATCATACTCGTTTGATTCTGAATATCGCCCACGATATTTTAGGATCATTATTCATCAAACAGTGAAAAAATACTTTTGCTTAAAAAAAAATTTAAACCATAGTGTAATGTAATATTATTAAGTACCCAATGCACTTAATTTTATTTTATTGAACTATACGCTGTATACAGAATTACAATAACTAATTAAAATGTTTAATAAATTAAGTCAACAGCGTTTTAATTAGCATTTTTAATACTTTAGTATGCGTACAAATTGAGTAATAAAAAAATAATATTTTCTAAAATTTACAATTTTTTAAACAAATGCTTAGTAGCTGCATGTTAAGAAAATGCAGGTATGGTGTTATATTTTTAATAACGTATTTGGATGAGTTCTAAATAATTAATACCTCGTAAAAAACCATGATTTTTGAGCAGGTATTTGGTATTATAAAAAAAATATAAAACACAATTAGAATTTTCTTCAATAATTATACAATATTACCACCAATATAATTTGAAGTTATACATGTTTAATAATGTTATAATAGTTTAATATATAAAAATTGGATGTTTATGTTTATAAAAATATATGTTTTAAAATGTACGATAATATGTAGAGACGGCGTACTGTGTAGGCAAAATAGGTACATTCCTGCGAAGAAGAAACCAAATTACATACCAGTAACAATGACGTTTAATATTATAAAATAGTTTTCGTAAAATTAAATTTTTTTTGAAAACAAACATGTTTAAATAAAAACATATTATCATAACTATAATTGATTCCATTTTATGAAACTTAAATTAAGTCACATAGAGTTATAATAGTAGCACCCACAACGTTTTGTATTATTCAATTTTACATTTTAATCAACTTTAAAATGATGAAAATGAACATACACTTTAATTCACGATTTTATGTGGCAAAAGTAGATTAATGAGAATAAAATGGTTTAAATTATTTGTATTATATGACATGTATTCAAACAATGGAAATATTGATATCCATAGTTAATTTATTCAACTACCATAATAGGTGACAGTATAATAATATTAAAAAGTATAAATGAATACAAATGCATTTAGAAATATTTAGTTTCTGATTAAATGGTATTTTTTACTAAAAACTGATCCATAATCGGCCATTTTATAATTATTATATTTGTTTCTTTAAATTACAAGTTATCATCAAATATATAACTTGTATAGGATTTTGGGAGTAAAATATGTGTTGAATAACATAATTTCCTTGTAATGAAGAAAATAAATTGATGCCTATAAACTATTTAAATATAAGTCAAATTTTATTGCAAAAATAAAATATATTAACAAACATACGACATTGTGACGTTATTATGATATACCATTTAGATTATACAATAATATGTCAGGAATATCATGGAGAATTACCATAATAAAAATAATTGTATGAATGAAAAAAATAAAACCAACTCACGATGAAATACTCTCATAGAATACCAAAAACGGTACTCTTTAATTTTTTTATTTTATGTTTAGTTGTTTAGTATATTATATATTATATGTTTATATATATTTTTTTCACCACAATTCAAGTTGTCCAGACGATATTTCAGTAATCGCATCATGAAAACTTGCTCTCGGCGTGCCAGTTACGGACAACAGAAGTCATTGCTGGGGAAAGAGCCAAAAACTATCCCGGTGGTAATAACGATGAAGATAAAAGAAAATGTTTGTGGCGAAAGTTTTGCTGGAACTATTATAAATCACGAATAAACACAAATTTATTAGTAGAATTTCTTATTATTTTTTCCCGCTACGCAAACTAAGCATTTTGAAAGGAACTAAATAAATTAGACGTGGAAGTTTTTAGTACCAATATTAAATAATATTTGGTGAACCACGAAAAAAAATGATAAATTCGAGCACGAAACGTCTACATTATATATATATTTTTTTAACTTATTTTTTTATTTGTCTATATCAGTTATTCCGTGTTTTTAGAACAACTACCAGAGTTAAATAGAATATAGGACAAACTTCATTGAGTTTCACTCAGGTACGTTTTCCTGATTGATTTTCTAGTATTAAAAGTCATTATTTTGAAATGAATCCTAGCAATGATATCCACCATGAAAACTTTCAACGTGTGTGCGAAAGTACGACACAAAATCGATAAGACCCGACAATAATTTTTGTTTTCATATACCTACTGATATGTGCAGATTAATTGGTGTAAGTTTTTTTTATTAGTATACATGAGTTTATTATAAGCATAAACATTTTATATTACGGTTGATATTTTAGGTTTTATTGATCTAAAGTTCAATATACATATTAAATAGGTTTATTTTTATTTTTAAATAGAAAACTATTAACCTATTTATATTTTATTGCCAGTAATATACTTATTATTCCAATACAATTTCCTATACTTTTTATTATTCAATTTTATGTATACATTACAATAATTTTTCAATACAATCTAAATATTTTAATTATTAGTTATATAAATATTAAGTATAATTTATTTATGGAACTATAAAAAATAAGTTAAAAAAATTCAGTAGTTTTAGGCATGACCAACTCAATTGTATAGGTATATTATGATTATATTTAAAATTATAATATCATATTAAACTCATAAATTAAGAATAATTATTAATTGTAATGATATTTTGAAGATTAGAACAAAGCATTTATATCAGACTATTTTAGTTATTATTTCACCATAATATAGAAAAATAGTAAAACCTTGACAAAATATTAGAGCGGCTAGATATAACGTGTTATTATATTTATTTCTAATAAGTACCAATAAAATACTATTACAATATTTCTACCTATGTACCAATTTTAATATGATAATACTTTACGATATACATTTTAAGGTTTTCTAAAAATAATAATAACGTGATAAATGGTATCAAGATAAAAAAAAAAACAAAAAACAAATTTTCACTCAAAACTAAAAACATCTGATGGAGCCGGATACTACGTACTTCGAATCATAATAAAAAGTAGACGTCTATGACTACGGCTGCTACAGGACGTAGTTCCTATTGAAAGTTTCCAAAAACTCCCACGATGATGAATAATTACTGTAAGCAAAACCTATTATATTTTTTGTATATATTATATACAGTTATTAATCTTGTATCTATTTTCCCAAGTCACTAAAAATCAATAATATTAGTACAAAATAACGTTGGGACATATTTACAACTTACAATATATTAAATATCATAATGTAGAAATGTTATCGAACTTGTAATAACAAGGGTTATGTTGAAAGTACTTGAACAATTTTAAACATCATAATTAAAAAAAAAATTAAAAACAGAAAAACGAAAAATTCTTAAAATCTTAAGGAAAAATATTCTTAAGTATTCTTACAGAATTAAAAATAGAAAATATTTATTTTATTCAACCACGACTATACAAAATGAAAATATCTAGTTTTAAACCAGCTGATCCCGTGACCAATTAAATACCCATCATAAAATAAAACCAATCATAATAACTATTTCATTTTTTTTTGTAAACCGTGGCTATCTACATAACAAAAATACTCTTTTTACGCGAGCTAACAAATTTTAATTTGAATATCTCTTTAATATCAAAATTTCATAAGACAATTTCTTACCACACCTATACATGGTAATGTTAACACGAAAAAGTCAAGTATTTAGGTATCATAGTTTTCGATGTACGTTGATCACAAATCAGTCAGTGAAACATTCATTCAGGACTTAAAGATATGCTGATGGATTTGTCTCATCTCAATAATACCTGAAGGGATCAGAATATATTGACTATTAAAAGTTTTGGTTTTAAAATATGCATGTCGTCAGATAGTTTGTTTTTGTTCCTTGCTTCACTGTATATGTCACATTAGGTGGGTAAGTGTTTGACAGATAATAGGTGTTTTTTTTTTTACTTAAGATTTGTTAGAATCTTTGGGTTCTGTATTTTTTTATCTAAAACTTTTTCTTTGAAGGCCTTAGTTATTGAGAATGCGCCAAAATGTCCTGGATTATTTTCTCATATAGTTTTGATGGTGATGATATCTTGTCCATCAATGTATAAAATATTCACTATGTTTATTGTAAATGGTTATCTGGTACCTGTCTACTTGTCAAGGTTAGTTTAACTTCCGGTTTTTAACTTTTTATTTCGAGTGGTTTCTAGATTTGGTATTTAGGGGTTTCGGAAGAATTAAGAATGATTTCAATGTGATGAGAGTGTGGTAGTGAGGGGCCAAATGATTATGAAAAAGATTGTCCAATACCTTGGATAAGATCAATTATAATATTTTATTCTCTATAGGAACACTATCTTGGGTAGTATATTAGTATAATTATTAAATTAGGAACTGTGGGTTTTGATCTTATATAAGTTAGTTCTGAGTGAGTGAATATTAACCAGTGTGCTTTTTTTATATGACATCTTTAAATATATATTATTTTTGTATAGACACGAGTGGACATGGATATGTTCAAGAAAAACAGGTTACTGGATCATCGGATAAAAATATCATACAGCTAGTGAATTTAATCATATTTAATTATGGCTGACGCTGGATCTTAGATCGATGTGCTTAATAAAACATTGAAACTTAAAATATGCGGGAAGTTGATTGCCACAAGAAATTTAGCAGACCTTCGTCTATTGCCATGCGCATTATATGGAGGTCCCATCAATTGTTACCACGGGCCACGAGCATAACATATTGATATTTAACCATTTTTTAAATTTATGATTGAGCATTGTGATTGTTGCTCAGTTATGAAATAAACCGATTTCTTCTTCTTCGAAAAAAAAAAAAACAGTGTGACTACTGACAACATAATTAATGTTTTCCTGCTGTTTGAAAAATATTAGATTATATTGCTTGATGAATGGTGCTACTATTGTATTCTTACAACACCTTAATTTCCCCTTTAAGGGTTGAATTTCCAAAAATCCTTTCTTAAAGCACGGCGGTGAAAGTATAATATTAATATATCCTAAAAACTTCAGTTTGATAGTTTGGGCTCTGCCCTGTGTGCAAAAAAGATTCTCAGACATGTTATGTAGCAGTTATTTTGTGAAATATGAAGTTTGATATTAGTACCTATGAGTATCGCGGAGATGTTGTAGGCACCGTTAATATCCCTACCAGTGAAGTTACTGAATGCGATGTCTCAAAACAATGTTCTATATACATATTTCGTCACATTGTAACTTTCATGGCAATCATATAGAGTAACACGAGGCTTCGCTGAGAGTACACAAAGTGAAGTCCGGAAAAATAGGAAAAAAAATATTTAATTCTTATCAAATCACACCAACGACCTGAGTCGGGATAGAACTCTACACCCCTAACTTAAATGACCTAAGGGACACACTAACAAGATACCCCAATAGAAATAACATATTGTATTTTGACTCGTATAGGTTATAGTCGGGTGTTTGGTACGTATTATAAGTATTATAATGAAATATGAATGTATTAGTGTATTGCAAACAACAATACTGGTATAGATATACTTATGATTTATAGACTTCTAGTTTATGCATTGTTCAATAAAGTAGGTAGGTATAAACTTATAAAACTTATCTGCCACCTACCTACTAAGTACTACTAAGTACTACCAAGCAACATGCAGTAAGTAATTAATCCAATCAACTTTATTTGTTATGTAGTTATAATAATTTGGTTATCACTTCTCAAACTAAATTTATGCAAGTTCATACAATCATACATAAATAAAATAAAAGGATTATTAATTTCAATTTCTGAAAAAATTAAATTTTTTATTAATATTTAGGTATTATTAAAACTTTATAAATTATGTACAGAAATGATTAATTATTAGAATTAAGAAATCAGATTATTTATTATTTAATATACCTTAGTATATTTTATAACTTAAGAGCTAACGTAAGAATAGTAAGTTAGGTACCTATTGTTACTTAATATATTATAGAAATAAGGCAGGTACTCATATATCTTTTTTTATAATTCATACTTATAATTATTTTTTAAGCAGTCCAAGTCAATTACTTTTGAAGATTAATGATTATTATTGTCAATATAAAATTATTTAATTAAGCAAGATGAAATGGTATCTTGATACATAATATGATAATTTAATGGAGTTACAATAAAATGTATTTATATTTATGTATTTTTATTTATATTAAATTTTAAGATGTCTCGATGATTACACAATGGGCTCCCTAATAGGTTGTGGTTTTTTTTTAGTTTCTATTTTTAGATTTGTAGGTGAATATATCACAACGACTAGAAGTCAAGATATCTCTGGGATATTGTATTTTGTACAATTGCATTATATCTAGTTGATACATCGATACGACTCCGCATACAATAACACCCATAGTAGTCGAATAGAAATTTCTATTTGTTATTTCAAATTAAATCGCACAAAAATCACTTGGTGACATCTCAAAGAATATAATTATAAACACTTATTTTTATAACATCTATTCAAAAATTACATAGTAGTAGTTTGCGACGTCACATTTAAGACTTAAAAATACAGTCTCTGAGATATCGAAATCCCCTTTATGCACACAGGGTGCTTTGATTTCTCAGGGGTGACAATTTCTTTTATATATAAAGATTTTTTTTAAAAAAGAAGAAAAAAAAGTCACTCAGCTGTACAGTAGGTTACAAGGGGGTCACTGTATAATGGATGGTATTAATTTTGAATTCAATGATATAATATAAATGTATAAGAAAAATGATTCTGGGAGAAGACGATATGTCAGTCTAGGTATAAGACATATTATATACTTATCTATGGTATTAAAAAAAAATTGTACCTATAATAAATTCAAAATTAATCATATCCCAATAGTCATTACGTAGGTACTCATAAAGAGTTATACATCAACAACAAACCCTGATACAATCATAGATTTATTAAAATAGTATACTTTAGAAGTTTCAAGTACCCATGAATAACATTATACAATAACAACAAAATAACTAAAATAGTTATTCTAGGTTTTTTATTATGTAATTTCGTCCAAGTTTGAACTTAAAATGACTATAAAAATAAACTGTTCCTATGTACTTTTTAGATTTTTTGGTAACAGAATTAACTACTTAAGTGGAATCTTGTTTTAAATTTTCAATCCTTAGATATAAGAGATGAACATCTTATACATTTTAACTACAAAATAATTATTCAATTTTAAATTTGATAAATTTTGTCAAAATTCGATATTTAAATGCTTATAAAAAAAATAACGAATATGTATTTTTAATATTTTTGAACTAATATTGTAACAATATATCAGGAGCCTTCAGTGCCGCAACTTGGTACATATTGGCAGGTGTGCGAGTATATATGTACAGAGACGCATCTATGGGGAGGGGGGGCTAAAGCAACCCCCGACTACGATTCAGACCCATCCAAAAAATATTCCTTATTTATTTAGATATAAGCCGCTCATAGGTTATTTTAAATAAATAGTATTTTTAGGTGGGCTATAGCCCCCCAGAATTATAACCCTAGTTGCAACTATGCTCATGTACCATAATTGTACCAATAGGTCATTAAATATATATTGCTTGTTGTTTTTAGTTATATACATTATATATTATGTAGTTAATATAATAAACACTGCTATACTGCTTACAGATAGGTGAAGAGCATCCAACACATTGTACATTGTAGTGATTGTACACATATAGGTTAGGACTGAGGAGCAAAGTGGTATGCGGCCTTTAAAACCATTTATTTTCTTTCTTGTCCCAATTTAAATAGTGTAACTATCAGCCGTCACAACATAGCAAAATTAAGAAATTCGAGAATATGATATTGGCGGTATATGTAAGGTAAGCACCCCTGCCATTCGAAATTATTATTTTTATTACTTTGTTATAATTATAGTTAGGACTTTTTTTTATCTCATAATAAATATTAAATAATAATAATTATGATTCTAATGTATTTCTTAGTTTCTATTTTTTGATAAAATAATAAGATGGTAAGATACCACTTTGTGATACACCTAAAACGAAAAAAAAAGTTCCAAATAGTTCAGCCACTGGCCCCGGGGCCCATTGTTATGATTTAACGGGGGCCCGGGGGTTCTTTGCACCCCTAGCACCCCCGGTTGTTGCGGCACTGGGAGCCTTGTATTAAATTTTTACACTTTTTGGCTCAACAGATAAAACTTTATTGATATTCAAAGAAAAAAAAAATTTTGAAAATTTTATTAAGTATGAGAATTAATAAAATTAACATTCAGTGAAATTTTCGTGTATCTACAGTTATTCGTTTTTAAATTACAACAAATTAAGAAAATCGCTACATGAGAAATCGAGTGAATATCCAATGTAAAAATTTGAATTTCAAACTCTCATAAAAATTTAATTTGACTTTCTTAAAGACACTTTTTTTTATAAAGGTGGATAATAAGGAATCTTGGATTACATTTTAAAATCTTAGATTTAAAAAGAAAATTTTTTACCAATAATTCAAAATAATTTTCTAATTTTAAAGCTATCATAGTTTATACTAGTGGTTTTGAAAAATTAAAAAAAAGAAATTTGCTAATTTTCCATATTTTGTCAATTTTTGAACTTAAAATGATTATTAAAAATAAACTGTGACTTACGATTTTTAATATTTTTAAAATGTCATTGTAACAATATAGTAGGAGCCTTGTATTAAATTTTCAAGTATTTTTACTCAAAAAATAAAGTTTTATTGACATTCATAGAAAAAAATATAAAAAACCAGTGAAAATTTCATCTATCTACGGTCATTTGTCTTAAAGTTACACCTAAATCGATTTTGCGTGAAAATTCCCATTTTTCCTTAATTTTTCTTTAGTTATTCAAGGCGCTTTTGAAAATCACGGGAAATTTAAAATGTTGACCTCCCCAATGCACCAACAATATTCACATTCCCATTGAACAAGATACTACTGAAGTTGACAATCGAAGCATTATTTCGACTACTTATCGTGTACACAGACACAAAAATAAAAAAAAATAAATAAAAAAAAAATTATAAAAACACTCATCATTGTGAAATCAATACATTAGTATTTATCGTTCCACTCAGAATCTAAAAGATCATTGTAAAACCAATATGTTCCCAAAAAATAAGGGATCAACGAAAAATGAGTGATATCCCAACAAAAACACAATGTGAAAATAACGTTAAGTATAAATTCTAACGGCTCTATAATAATTTCATAGCTAAGTCTTTGAACTATATACCCAATATATCGTTTAAGTTAAATATTTTGCTAAATAATAGAACTTAGCTTGGTGACTTATGTTGAAAAGTAATACTACGTGCAGTGTATTGCTAATCAAGCGTTTTAAAGTCGCCAAGCTTAGTTCAATTATTTAGCAGACTATTTTAAGTAATAAAATCTATAGTTCATAGACTTAGCTATAAAATGATATCACCACCTTTAGAGCCGTATATTTTTTATACTTATACGGAACTTTACGGAGTATTTTGTTTGGATATAATTTAAGTAATGTAAAGTAATGTAAATAGGTACCTGTTCTTGAATTTGAATGACTGGATCTAATCAATTGTATAATAATGACTTTACTGTTGGATAGATAAATTCGCATTCGACTTTTATTATATAATATTCAGGGCGCTAATATAATGTAATGTTATCGTACGATTTATCCGATAGCGATTATATAATATTTATGAGGCAAATTTTAATTTATATCATCGATTAATAGAGTTTGATATTTGTTCAAGCTTTGATTATTTGGGATTAAATTATTTTATTTTCAAAAGTTGATGCAAAACATGTTTAGGTGTTAATCAGGGTACGAAAAGTTCCTGGTGGCTTCGTAATGAAGAGGATTAGTGATGTAGGTTGTACTTTAGCTGATATAATATTATAAGATGTAATTTTTTATTATTATTATAGAATGGTTTGAAGTGATTTAGTAATAATTTCTGTTGTATTTTTGGATATTTTTTAGCATTGTTACTGCGTATTATGACTAATGGATGCACTTTTGAGAATGGATTGTATTGTGTTCATTTTCGTGAATAAAACTGTGCCTGCGTTAAATGTGTATATTCGTATTATTTAGGTGTATTTTGAAATATAATTATTAATATTACTCTTTTGTGTCCAACATAGTGCATTGCTTTCAATCGATGTAATTATAATCATTCGTTTTATATATTATTATCTGCATGGCGTCCAGTCTATGAGCAGGAAATAAATACCTACAAGTCTTAAGTCTCAAAATTGTACTAAATCTTCATGAAATTTAAATCTTTTCCTAGATAACTAATGCTAGTAGTTAGGTCCCCCTGACTAAATTACATCTGTTATTAAAATAAATATTCCTATAAAAGTTAATAATTTTAAGAGAATTATTTTTGACACAAATAAGCTGGTCGTGATTCAAACACATAGGAAAAATGCATCTATTAGACTTACTAACTACACTGATTAATGCCATCAATGTGAAAATGTTCAAATTTTTTAGTCATTTTTCCTAATTCGATCACATATATTTTAGATTCTGAGCGGAGCGATGAATGTATTGGTTTTACAATGATGTATGTTTTTATATTTTTATATTTTTATATTTTTATATTTTTGTGTCTGTCATCACGTTTTGGGACAGTAAAAGTGCTTCGATTTTCTTCAATAGTACCTTTTCTGATAGGAAAGTGAATCTAGTTGGTACTTTGGGGGGTCAAAAGTAAATATTTTCCAGTAGTTTTCACAAGCGCCGGGAAAAACAACATAAAAATTAAGGAAAAACGGGAATTTTTACGCAAAATCGATTTTCCAAAAAATCGAATTTGGTTTTTGGTGTAACTTTAAAACAAATGACCGTCGATACATGAAATTTTCACTGGTTGTTTATATTTGCATTTTCTATACACGATAACATTTTCAAAATATTTTGATTTATTTTGAACTGTTTAGGGACATTTTCATTTTTCATTTTTTTTTAGTTTTTTTTCTAGAAATATCAATAAAATTTTATTTGTTGGTTGCGAAAGCTTGAAAATTTAATAGAAGGCTCCTAATATGTTGTTTCAAAGGCAGATGAAAAATATTAAAAATCCTTAGTCACAATTTTTTTTTATAAGCATTTAAAGTTCAAAAATTTACAAAATATGGAAAAATCACGAAAATTAGCAAATTATTTTGAGTTAAGAATTCGTAAAAATTTTTCTTTTTAAATCTAAGATTTGAAAATGAAACACAAGATTCCTTATAAGATTATCTACCTTTATCAATAAAAAAATCTCTACCGGACAGTCAAGTTAAATTTTTATGAGCGTTTGAAATTAAAATTTTTACAGCATTGGATATTCACTCGATTTCTCATGTAGCGATTTCCTTATTTTGTTGTAATTCATAAACGAACAACTGTAGATACATGAAAATTTCACTGAATGTTTATATTAGCATTTCCTATACACCATACAATTTTGAAAATATTTTGACTCTTTTTGAGCCGTTTACGGACATTTTCAGTTTTCAATTTTTTTAGTTTTTTTTTTCTATAAATATTAATAAAGTTTTATCTGTTGGGCCAAAAAGTGTGAAAAATTAATACAAGGCTCCTGATATATTGTTACAATAGCAATTGAAAAATATTAAAAATACTTTGGCACAATTTTTTTTTATATGCATTTAAAGATCGCATTTTGACAAAATTTATCAAAATCTCGAAAATTATCAATCATCGTAATTAATAAATTATAAAATGTTCAGTTTTTATAGCTAAGGATTGAAAATTTAAAAAAAAGATTCTCATAAATAGTTCATACTGTAGCCAAAAAATCTAAAAAATATATTAGCACAGTTATTTTTTACAGACATTTTAAGTTCAAATTTGGGACGAAATTACATATAAAAAACCTAGTATACCTATTTTAGTTATTTTGTTGTGAGTGTATAATACTATTCGTGGGTACTTGAAACTTCTAAAGTACACTATACTTATTATATATCTATGATAGTATCAGGGTTTTTTATTGATGTATAACGTGTTATAAGTACCTAATGTGTATTGTGATATGATTAATTTGGAATTTATTATAGGTCAATTTTTTTTTAATACCATAGATATATGTATACAATATGTCTTAAACCTAGACTGACATACCGTCTTCGCTCAGAATCGTTTTTCTTATACAGTGATATTGTATCATTGGATTCAAATTTAATACCATCCATTATACAGTGACCCACTTGTAACCTAATGTACAGCAGAGCGACATCCACTTACCCACCTTTTTAAGATTAATAATGTTTCCTCAAATCACTACATCCAAAAGTATTTCAGTTTTTATTATATATTTTATTACATAATTTGAAATTGTAATGATACAATATTTAAAAAAAAAAAAAAATAAAAATATTATTTTCTATATTATTGTCTTGTTTTTATTTCATTATAAATTACAACAGAGATTTGAAATACATCAATAAATATAAATACATAATAATAAACATATAACCTCCTACACAGCTAAATTTATTTTGTTATTACAAAACATAATAATATAATGTATACAATTATATTTTTATTCTTGAACTTTTTTCCAGTGTCGTTGGACCCCCCCCCCCCCCCATATATTACCTATTGTATACATGTATTACAGAATGTAAATATTCTTGTTTTCTAACAAAAAAAAAACTTTTGGCCTTTTTGACTCATTCGGTTAATGTGCTCGAATAATTTGGTCCAAAAATTGAGTCCATAAGCGGTGACTATAGTTTGGAATAGTTATACCAATTTAAAATGATGTATTATATTTCCAATAAATTTTGTTTTTTTCATAGTTGAAAAAGTTTTAGAATTTAAATACAGGTAATAATTAACAAAATTTATGGTAAGACATTTTTTTACACATATGAACATTGGGTAAATTTTTGCATTTTGCAAAGTGAGAAAATAGTATCCTCTATAATAGTTATACACCTTCTTGTTGGTTATCGTTAGTTTTTTGGTTTAATAGTTTGTGTCTAGACGGGTTAATTTCGAGTCTCTTTTTTTGTTGATTACCGAGGGTGGTTTTGTTGGACATTTATAAGATTTGAGGATTACTGTTGTTATTTGATTATGTGTCGTATATTGTGTACTATCAATTTACCGATGACTATCGTGAGAAGTGTGATGAGTGTAATGATCATAGCTTTGAGGTAATTTATAAAGGAAGTAATAAGATGAGTGTCTAGGTCCCTAATGTTGGGGTCTAATGTGAGTGGTATATATGTTAATGATATTTGTTTTCAGTGGCTTATACGTATGAGAATTGATGGTTGTTTATACTAGGTATAATTGTGGTGGTATTGATGGTGAATACTGCCAGTTCTTGCTGATTAGTGGTGTTTTCCTTGGTGAACTTAGTGGCATTTCTTTGGGTTAGTTCGTGATTTCAAAGTTGCTGGAGCTTTTTGAATGGTTAATACCCTTGATAACTCGGAAGGTTTCAATTCAAGATAAGATTTTGCTGGTTGGTCTTTAGATTTTATACAGGTCTTTAGGTTTCACAACACTTGAAGCATCTTAGGAGGCTATTACAATGGATATTTGCATGACTTTATTATTAATATATTTTGCATTGGGGAGGGTATTTACATATTTTAGGCACTTATTTAGGATTGAATATAAATCGACACTTAAAATAATTTAATAAAGATGTGCTTATTAATATTGTGTATAATATTATAATATTACATGGGTATTTACATTTTTTTTCATACCGTTCGTTTAAAAAATGTATTCTTACTTGAATTTAGTTAGATCATGAAAATGTAAATTATATATATATATAATGACTTATTTGTTTTCAACAAATTTTCAGAAATTAAACTTAAAATTACTTTATGGCTTATTATGCTATAATACAATTACTATTATCTGTTATATTAAATTTATATAATTTTAATCAAGGTTAAAAAAATAATATTTCCATTATTTATTTATTCCAAAAACTTAACAAGATTTTTTTATGCACATTAAATACTTTATCCCGTACTATTAATTTTACAATATTTTTCAGTATAAACAATTAAAATTGATTCTCTATAATTGAACAATTTCATCAGGTATAATATTTTTTGTTTCTTTAACCAACCTTAAAATCTCAAAATGAAATTGTGTTGTTCATGAACAAAAAGGTGTGTTGTTCATATAAGCCAGTTACAGATATAATTTATATTAAAATCCACTCGAGAAAAAAATATGGCAAAGTAAATACCACAAACAAAATATCACTCTTGTAAGTCGAAAGTGTTTTTCTTTCTTGCACCCGTTCAGAGCACATTGTACTTATGTTTGTTACAGACATTGCCTATCCATTTCCTTATTATCTATGTCCTGTGCAAACACTCTATCAGTTTATTTTTGGTCCGCCTGTTTCAAAAATATAATAAACAAGCTCATAGTATAACATTTACTTATTTCTTTACCTTTTTCATTTGCACATGTGCTTGAATTAATTTAAACGGTATAGTGAATTGCATTGTGTTTCAATTACATTTTTATAATATATATTTAATATTTGTTTCAATACCTAATTTAATATAACAATTAATTGTTCACATTAGAATACTCATAGTGAAATAATATAATTTAATGTACCTACTGCCGTTGTTATATATGCCGTATTTATACTTGAAAGCAATTTACCATAATCATATTTTACATTTTCAGTGGCAGAACAAGTACTTTGAATTTTCACCGTCATTGTAATTTAAAAATGTCATTGAAATATTTTCGATTTATTTTTAAATGTCCCCATTTTAAAGGCTATTAATAGTTTTTAAATTTATGAAAGCGTATTAGGTATAAAGATTTATTACCTGGTATCATAATTTATAGTCAATAATATTATCTTATAACAAGCAAACAAACACCCAGTGTCTATCCATCGACCGTGACCGGAAACTGAAATCATCGTGGTCAAATGCAACAGAGGCACTGCCTAACATTTTTTAATTTTTAGGATAACTTTTTTTGTAATATTGATATATCTGAATTACAATTTTAAATACTAGTTATGAGTTGTTTGAATGTGTACAAAAGGATAACTCAATATATAGGTTGAGATGTTAAAAAAAACATATATAACAGGTTAGGTACCTATCAAAAGTTCTCTGAAAATTATGACTTGCCTCTCCTCCCCAACCATGTCTCTGAAGCCGTCCTTTGCACTAATAAATCGCCATCTAGAAACATCTCAGATAATACGAGTTCTCAAGAAAGATCTTTCACTGAGGAGCAATAGTAATTTAACAAAGCACAATTCTAAACTAATACCCAAGTATCCAACTTATAGTCCGTATAGAATAAATAAACCAGTTTTACAAAAATTTATATCCATTAATAATAGTGATAGAAATTAAATAGAATTTAACAGAAATTACGGTCCTGTTTAGTAGGTACTGGGAACCTACAAAACAGATAAAGCGTCTCTGCTCTTCAGGATCTACTATCTACACCAAATGCAAAATCGATTAACAATGGAATATTATTCCACAATGCACTACCTATAGCTTATAATAACCACCATACCAGCATAGCTTAAGAAATTTTAGAAAGCCTGGATCCCTTGAATATGGATGTAGAAAAAGAAGTATTCGATAGGCCACCTCCAACTCTATTAATAATAATAATAAAAAAATAACTCCCCAATTTTTTGCCAGGAGATTTAAAACCTTGTTAACCTACCAGTTGAATTCATAATGTATCCATTATTTAAGCATTTTAAAATTAAAATAACATTTCACATTTTTAATTTTAATTATTATGATTATACTAATTGTGTGAATAAGATTTATACACAAAACTTGATTTTAAAAATGTTCTCCGAATAATAAAAAAAATTGAAAATTATTATAGGTTTCAAATACTCAAGCTTTGGATTTATTTTACAACTATGAATGTTTTAACTAAATAGAAATAACTCTGGTTGAAAAAAAATAAAAATATAAACCGTCAGTAAAAATAACGTAGGAAAACACATAACTGCTGACAGATTCAAATTTTTTTACAAATTATTTAATTAGTAAAAAATGTTTGAAGAAATTCATTAAAATAAAATTAGAAATTTCAAGATATTTATTATGGTTTGTTTGATACAACTTGTTTTAATACTGCAGCAGATATTAATTACGACAAGAGAAAATTAAAAAATGTAACAATTTTATGAGTATATTATTTTAATATAAAATTGTTTTTATAGGTACACAAATACAATTTTATGTTTCTTATGTGGATGTCTACTTTGTCATTTAACATGTAACTTTTAGCGAATCAAAATCTGACATTGAAAATTAATAATGAATACATAGCAACAGTACCAGCCCAGTTTTACGCTAATAATAATTTATGTTATATAAGATAAGTCTTTCAAAGAACATAATATAATACTATTAATAAATATTTAAAAAAAAAACTTTTTCTTTGTGGATTGATATTAATGAAATTAAATGAAAAATTCAATAAAATTAATAACTACAGATAATTTTATTTATTATGAGAAAAAAAAGTTTCTATTTTAGCTCTGCATAATTTTTAGATTGAAATAAGAGTCTTATTAAATAAAACACTTCACTATTACAAAAGCGAAATAAATTTACCAGATAAATGATCTTTATACTATAGTCAGCATATTTTTTTACCATAAGGATTATATCCAATTAAAGTTTCTAAATATATTTTCGAATGTATATTATACTATATACCTATATTAGTTTAATCGTTTAAAATGTTTAAATACTAACAAATAAAATATAAATTTAAACAGAACTATGTAAATTTCTGTCATTCCTGAATATTAATAGGATATTTATTCCTTTATGAAATTTGCTTTTGAATTCAGTATCTTAAAAATTGCTTGTCAGCTATAAATTTGGCATATGACTAATGATAAATTCACTTAAACTTAACTGTATGTGGTCGGTTATTAACGATTTTCCTCGCTATGCCTTTATAATTTAGTTGGTCATTAAAACGTGTTCCAATTATTCATGAAAATAATAAAGGAGTGTTTATTATTAAACTTCAATAATTTGTGTTCTTTAATTCAGAGTTTTTTTTTGTTATTAAAATGTAGGTACCTATATTATACAATTGTACCTATGAATTCCACATATTATATTAAAATTATTTAAATATAACTTAAAATTATATTACATAATATTGTCTATGATATTATAGGTGTCTGTCAATTTTCATATTCATTTGCTTCGAAAATATTCATCAAACCATATGTTTTACCTACTTTCAGTATTACATAATAATATTATTTAAACTGTAAGTGGAAGTTATGAACTACATATTTATACTATTTAGAGATAGGTAGTTAAAATTATAAGTAAAACAATGGAGTGGCGTACATATTATATAGGGGTCATTTTTGGAGCTCATATCACCCTCCCCGAAATTAAATTCTATACACGCCACTGAAACTATGAAAACACACAATATAATATTACATAAGTCCACAATATTGGATATATATATTTTGACAATAAATTACATCAGACCAGTGGTCGTCGCCAACCTTTTCCAACAAGTGAGTCAAATTAAAAATTGTAAGTATCTGGTGAACTATCAATTTTTGTTCGGATACACTGTACGGCGTATACTATTTAATATATTGATATTATATTCCACATAATAATATTCTTCTTTTATTATAGAGCTTAAAGGTGTTTTTAAGTCTTTAAGATTACCCACGTGATCAATATTATATATTATTATAGTGAATTTTTAAGGAGATCGACCAATATTCTTCTAAAGATCGACATAGTTCCGGTCGGCATACACTCAATATGAATTGTTTTTTAGTAAAAGCAATGAGTGAATACCAGGATTTATAATGAAAATTTTCCAACGCATACTCTAAACTTGGACTGTAGTAGTAGTACGGTGGCAATCGATTCGAAGTCACAGTATTAGAGGAAATTTTGGAGCGGCAAACGTTTTGCAGAACAAACGCCGACGTTTGAAACGTTGAAGAGGTAGAAATTCGTGAGCGCTTGGTATTTTGTTAAACCGCGGTCGTGGTGTATGACATAAAAAGTAAATCGTGATAAGTCGTGATAGTAATAGTGATAACGATCGGCAAAAGTACAAACAAAGACAACCACGGTTATGGTTACTAGAACGAAACAGACCAAACGCTGGATTAGGGCGTTTACAATGTTTGCAAACGTTTACAGCAACCGTTTAGCAACCGGACGTTCCGAATTTCTCCGTTATCAAACGTTTGCAACGTTTGCCGCTCCAGAATTTCCTCTTAGAGTATTTACTTTATTGAAGCGTTTGCTATGTACCTACGTTATTATTTTTCAATAGTAAAATATAAGTACCTGCCATCGTCTTTTAAAATTCGCGTGTAAATCGAGCGATAACAGTCGAAAAGACGACGACGCCGTGTTGTAAGTTCACACAGACGTATCGTTGAATTATTAAAATTAAATAATAGATATCGGGCGTGCGATAAATAATAACCGACCGCGATACAGTCGGCGACCCAGTAACCGGGGCCGTTCGGAACAACCGATAGGTTGGTTAATAACAACGACGACCGCGTACTATGTAACCACAACTATACCGTGGTCCGTCGCGTGAACGTAACCCGTATTATACCTACGAGCAATGATGACCAATCGGTAGTACGAGTATGCGATTCAACCGATACGGATCGGACACAGATTCAATGTGGGCATGTGGCCGTCGCAATATTATTATCATTCATAATATTATTATTATACTTCTCTGCGAATGTATAACGATAGTTGTTGTGTAATAATACGGTGTAGGTAGGTACCGCAGTAATATTATAAAATATGTATTGTACATTTGTACCATTCGTGCCGTATCGAGTGGCGCACATATTGTTGTGCTTAATATTATTATTATTATTATTATTATTATTATTATTATTATTATTATTATTTTATAATAAGTCTTGTCTACACCGTTGTTGAAAACGCGAACGACCGTGGTGTGTGATCGGCGCTTTTCGCGTTACCTCATATTATATAAAACGTTCACAAGGGACCAAAGAGTAAAAAATAAAATTTAGTGTAACAAAACACACCGACAAAACGGCGTTTGTTTGTTCGGGACCGATTATACCAGTCCGCCAACAACGGATTGTCGTAGTTATATTGTAGTGCCGTGTGTGGAGTGTGCACCACCGTGCGAACTCTAGACTATTACCAGAACCGCGGTTTCGTCTCAGATAAATACTTAATGTGTGTGTGTGTGTGTGTGTGTGGTGTGTGTGAGAGAGAGGATGAGTTTGGATTTCATAAATCATTGTTGTCTTGCTCGCACACAGCGCCGGAGAGAGCAGCGAGTGGTGTGGGCGACCGCGTTCGGGGTTCGGTTGTCTATGAACAATTATTTTCTCGTTTTTATTTTACGTCCTTCTCGCCTGGAGCTTCATCATCACTCGTCATTCCCTCACCCCCTTACCTACCACTCGGAAATCATTCGCTCACTCGCTGCACGTCATTATATCACAATAACACTATAACGTTCTTGCAACCTGAACGCGGAAAAAAAAAATACCATAAAATTCGCTCGCCCGCACACGCACGTGCACAACGGGCACATTTTCTTTGTAGGTGTTAACTTTATTATCGGATATGATACCGGCACGGTGGTGGCGACACGGCCAGAGAACTAAATTAACGACGACACCGGGATGAGAAATGGTGTGTTTCCCGGTTTGACAGCTGGAACAATGGATACAAAATATGATTTATCGTTCGCACTTTGATCGGTATACGTTTTAATTCAATCGAAATTATTGTTACACTGCGCCGATATATCGACGACGACGGTATTATTATATGGCTTAGTGTGTACCTACGTGTGTTTCGCGAGAAAATCTAAAGCTATTATTATTATGATTGGTTATTGTATCCCTTGTTTTATTTCATTTTTACGGCGTGTAAAGGAGCTGAGCTCAAGGCGCCCCGTGCTTAAATACCGTTAATCGAATTCGTTTGTTGCCGAATACCGTCGTCATCGACGACGATAAATGATCGTTTGTCGGCTATTATCACGGTCTTTATCTTCGTTTCGTTCATTGTTATGTCGTTGTTGTTTTTTATAAATTACATTTACAACCCAAATACACGATTAACGGCAACAATAACATTTCGTCCACATTGCCAGCTTACAATAAATTGATCGGAGGTGACAATGCAACGAATCCATGATTAGAAACGAGTTACCCAACTATGGCACGGGCACATCGGATTCGGAGGAGTTAACGCTAAAATATGGAAATAGAATAGAAAATTACCTTCCATACCACACATTTGATACAAATGAAATTAATACTAGGAATCGGAAACGCGTTACGCCTCGTTCTACTTTGAGATCGGAAGACGCGGTAGGTGGTTGTGGTGGAGGCTTTTTGACTTATTAACTGTGATCACAAAGTATTAAGCTCTATAGCACACGTAAATTTCCAGTGATTTCACAGTACCATCACTACCAAGCCACGTTTGGAAAATCTCTTGATTGCGAGGATCCCCTCGGGGTGAGATAATTTGAATATAACGTTTCTGAGTAATACCACTGGATATCTGTACTTAATATTATAGTGCGGTAGTCTTAGTGGTATATATTATATTATAATAATAATAATATTATATTGCATTTATATTGATAAGACCATTTTGCGACCAAATTGTTTTTTAGCTTATTTAATTATGATTATAAAATAAAACTAAAAATTAAGTTAACTTGATACCTATATTTTATTAATTTTACAATAGAATCAAGATGGGTATTATATTTAATGTGTCATTACTTATTTAATTTACAATATGTTTTCATTAAAATTATTTTTATATAATATTGTTTACCACTATAGTTGAATGTGTATCGCTATAATGAGAAACTTTTATATGCATATCGAAAATATGAATGTCATAAATTATTCTCATTTAGCAATAATAATAAGAGATTAAAACTCTAAAAATTAATATTCATTAGACGCATAGATTTTGAAAATAGCAATATTGTGGACGACAGTATGTTTTAAAAATAGCAAACTCTATAATAACAAAAGTCTAAGCGAAAGTGCATTTAGAAATTTAGAGATCTAGAAAAAACATACCAATATATTAATAACACTAATAGCTAATAACTTGTAAATACTAATAACTTCAACAAAAATTTCGTCGTTCAAAGTAAAAACAAATAAAAACTTTAAATGGTTGTCAATTATCAATATTGTACTGTAATAATAGGTATAACCATGTACTATTGTTATAATTGTTATTATTGGTTGAGCTCATGTAAAAGTTATAAAACAATTCTTTAGTATGATTTTTAGAATAAATTATAACAATGCGCTGTCATACTTCTAGGACCGTATCCCGTTAAAGCTTATCCAATTTTGATATATTAATATTACCGATAATGTTTTTCGAGGTAAAAAATTGTGCGTTTTAGTTTATGTGCTTTAATTTTTTTCCTCGTTTGTTTATGACAAAACTTCTATTGTTAATCCACGATCCATACTCATGGTGTAATGGTGTTAACCCGTGTTCAACCCACAGTATAGGTAAAAAATGTTATTCAAAATCAAAACACCCTTCCATATCTGGAGCAATTTACCTCATTTTTTATGTTTAATATTATTATAAATAATGACTTTTTTTCAGTTAGGTTATTGATTTTTATAATATTATAAACAAAAACAATTTTTCTCATTGATATATTATACAGTTTTACAATCATTTCTATGAATTATAGGTTTAACTTTTCAAACTATACTGATTCCGTAAATCTTAAAATATCACCTAGATATTAATTGTTATAATATAAGGTATGTACATTTATCATTATTTTTAATTCGTGTACGTACCAATACGAAATACCTACCCAATATGTATTTCACTTAAAAAAAAATAATGTCAAACACACTAATAATTTAAAAATATTACATCAACTGTAATAATTATTCCCAATGACCAGAGAGGTGTGTCTCTTGTCTTCATTGAAAAAACAATATATGTTTACTTTGTGGTAACCAATGGCCATACATTCCGCGGCTTTTTTTTTAAATAATTAAATATTTATCTTCATACAAATGATTTACTATTGTCAATTTGGTGTACTATTTGGTAAATCACTATTAATTTTATGTCACAAAAAATGCATTGCTTTAAGTTAGCAACTTTGGCACGCTTAAGTCATATTTTACAGAAAAGTGAAAACAGTGGGTCAGTTGGAATCAAAATTAAATAAGTTTGTTACTTTTCCACAATGACCGATTAATGTGTTGACAACTTCGTATTACTTATTTAGCTTGTTGCCGTGTGTTCGTGACTGATTTCATCTCGTTAATCAAGGCTGTTGGACAGAAAGGAATATAAATTATAATAGGTTTTCGACACACAATTTTGTAATTACCTCGTCACGTCAAACACATTCTCAGATACGTTTACCATTCACGATGTGCCACTATTCGGCATTTCGGTCTCTCGGTCCGTAATATATTATAGTTCCAATAGGTTATAATACCAAGTAAATTGTATGGTGCATTTCTTGGGTTCATTACTAATGGACTTCTACTATTAAGTTTCCAACTAATGTTTAACTGAATTTGCAGCAACTAGAATAATTAAGACAACCGAATTTCTTGTCGAAGTAACAGCACATATTATTATGCTGTATGGATGTAGTTGGCCGGTTTTCAAATTAGCCAGCTACTATAACAAACACGGAAACGTCTGTGCAAACTAATTTGTATCAAATATTTCTTAAATGTAGTATAGTCTTATAACATTTCAAGTGCTCGTTAAATGTTATTTCTTAAGAATATTGTATCGTTAAGTGTATAATTTTCAATTAATTTTTTTTTTTATTATTATTAACAATATTATTTTTATCAACATTAATCAATAACAATTTATAAGTCTTGAGGTATTTTTTAAAATTAATTATAAGTGTTACACTAAATCAAATAACATGACAAATTCTCATAAAATATATTGTTGTAAGACTATGAAAGTTTTAAAACTATAAAACACCTGGTTTAAAAAGTACAGAATAATATTATCATAAAAAAATAATTTCAAAATTACAGTGTACAATATTACCGAACAGTTTAACTACACATTTATTTTATCAAACCAATTGATATTGATATTCATATCCATATTCAAAATACTTCAAATATGAATTAAAACTAATTAAATATCTCCACGCAGCAATTATTTGTTGTAAAAATATTTTATTAAATTTAATAATGCTATAATATTACCAGACCACCTAAAACAAACGAAATTTGTTTACTAATAATATATATTTGTGTTTTTTTCAAATAGTTATAATTATTATTATTATAATTATTTTTATTTTTAATTATACATTTAGCATCGGCCCTCAATGCCATTCATTTTGTGTTTAGTAATGCATTTTTTTTATCTAAGTAGAAATATATAAATACTTTATCTTAGATATAATAATGATACAGTAAAATATTTTAATTTTAAATTGCTTTTGTTATTACTATCACTGAAAATTCATAAAAATAATTTTCTTTGTATTTTTCAATTATTTAATAAAGACTAATAATTGTTAACATTTTTATAAGAAAAATAATAAATGAAGATACAAGTAATTTAAAAAAAATAATATTTACATCCTGTTCCCGGAAATAAAGTACTCTTATTCGTTAATTATATTTGTTTTTTATTATACTTCGTAAAATAATTGTACCTCCTTGTTCACTAATATTTTCCTTAAAACAAAATCTAAAACTAGATAATATTGACATCCAAAAAATATATATTTTCACGTTTATAGATTATTATTTTTCAATATAAAACAAATAATGAACATAACTATATCAATAAATAATAATATTAAAGATAGAAAAGGGAATAATCGATTCCGAAATATTGAGAATATTATGACCCACGTGTTAAATTTTGTATAGATAAGGAATTAAATTATAGGTATACATATATAATGTTAATAATAATTATTTAAATTACAATCAAACCATTCAACAATATATTTATTCTATATAAAACTCACAAATTAAAAACGAATGTAATTTTAATAATATATCTTGTTGGGGGGTGTTTCGCGGTCCGTACAATCAACTGTGGAAGTGCTCTGAGTGAACGTATTGGCCGATGTTGCTAACTTCCGGATGGGTGACCACCCTGGATTTTTAACTACAAATCCTTACCACACCAAACAAACCCCCCACAAACAAAAAAATCAGCTAACGGTCATAGTTGCCAGGCTTAAGCTCAATAAAAGAAAAAATATATTAATAATAATATATCTTGTTAACAATAACATTCTTCTATAATATCATCGAATTTATTGTGTGTGTGTATGAAAAATAAAACAGACAATATTCAGTATTGGTCAGCGATGATTAACATGATCTATATAACATGCAACTATATATAGTATATTATTACATTATTATATCATCCTACCGACATATTTTGGTTAAAATATGAATATAATAATATATAAGTTAACGTTCATCATGTTTTGATGTTAAATTTATGTATTAAAGTAATGTTGGTTGGGTGAATTTATTTTAAGGTGAATTCCATAGAATGAACAAACTAAATATAGAATGTAATCGCCACTGTAATCGGCCGCAAATCAGCTCCCGGGACGAATTATACCTTCATTTCATGATAAATATTTTCAATATTAATTAGTAAATAATATTATATGATTCTAACCAAATCCTTTTTTAGTCATAATTGTGTATAGGTAACTTTATATAATATAATTTTAATATAATATATATCTGGGGTAAGAAGTCGGTAAGGTAAACAAAAGGGATTGTAAACAAGATTTAAAAATTAAATTTTTTATGTAGTTTAGTCGTAGTTGCTTGGTATGATGTTTTGTGTGAAATCAATATTTCAAGCCCATTACTTCAGTCACCATCCTTTAATTATATCTCCGAATGTATAAAACAATTTTTACAAGAATATCATTCTGAAAAAGTTTTTGTCAAAACAATAGAGATTAAAATAGTTTTAGCAAACACTTTAGGCGTTGAAGATAATTTTTGAGAATTCGAAGAAAGCCCAAAAATGCTACCCTTTCATACGCTCAAATTTTGTTTTGCGCTGGCATTATGAAAAATGGTAGCCAGCATGGTTTTAATCCAGCCACTTTTATTAGAACAGATATTTTAGCTTATCATTAAGAATTGAACTAAAATTTTAATTAATTTTGCAACGAGTAATTACAACCTACGTATAGGTAGGTAATAACATAAATTATTATTTTGGAAGTGGCTACAGCCAAATATATATATCAGCACCCGATCCGTATCTATATCTATTGACTATTTCCAGCTCCTATGCTTTGATTGGTCCAAATATTATTAAATATATTTTGGTAATTATGAAAAGATCCCCTACAATATAAATATGACCTTGAAGAGTTTTAGGATGGGGAAATGCACCCATTTACCCCCCTAAAATGACGTTCTTGTTAAAATTTCAATTTCAATTAAGGTGGTAGTCAGATCAACTGTGGTGTTAAAAGATAACAATTTATTAATCTGCAATATTTAGACTTATCACTAAGGTCGCGAAAAAAGGCAGATATGCGCCGGACAATTAAATAGCCAATTCCTATTGTCTTTTGTAGGTATCAATTAACGGGTCTGCTGTAAAATAGACAATAGGACGATTTAATACAATATAATAAAGACCTTTTAATTTTGTTGAGTGCGAGTGCCAAAATCGTTGGTAGTGATAATCGTTGTAATGGATAAGACTTAGTCTTGAAGCTAAAATACGTTTACACAAAATATAGTCAAACACTTCTATTTAATTATTCTTAGAAATAATCTAAGTGTTTTATAATTAAAACTGAATGATGCTTTGTGACGTGAAAAGGTTTTCACAATCCCTGTATGATCCAGATATCTGAAATGGTCTCAATTTTAAGCCCTATTTAATATTTTATGTAGTCCAGTCAAGGAGATAATTGACGTACATTATCCTCTCTAATTATGAAAATGTCTGTGCCAGTATAATATTCTTAGAATCGATGCATATTTTATTGACGTACTGAATGTCACAATCAATAATTTACCACTCAATATATTTTATAAAAATAAAAATTATACAAATATATTAAAAAATAATATACAATGCAGTATGTTGTGTTAAACGTCGTCTTATTTATGAAATTTTCTTTTATAGAATAACTCTATGATAATAATTGTTATATTTTAAATGAACTTGGAGTGTGTATATGTTTATGCAAACTTATTTAAACTTATTTTATATTAATTTAAAAATTGTAAAGTTGAAAATATGTTTCAAATATCTATATGAATATCTTAATTCATAATATTTAACCAGAGTTATTTTATATTCCAATATTCGTATATAAATATTATATTATGATAAAAGTTTACAAATATTTAATATTTATTAAACTAATAATTTAATAATTGTATTTAGAAAATAAATATAGTTTACATAATAGGTACTGCATACATTTTGTTTTCAATCTATATTGTTTTTCATGATGATGCAGAAAATTGTTGTTCAACTATCATATTTTATACAAACAAAGGTACCTACCTAGATGGAAATTTAATTTAAAAAAGAAACTGAAAAAAATATATTGTTACTCACTGAAAATTTTAATATTTTTATATTTAACTCTCTTAAAGTTCATATATTGTATTTAGTAGTACACATTCCTTAATAATGATGATTTTTATCAGTCTCCTTTCTTTTTTAAATAAATACTTCTATTGGAATATTGCTGATATGCAATGCTATTATATTCTTATAAGGCACAGATTCAAAATATAATATAATACTATAAGAAGTGATATATTTTCTATACACAAATACGATAAACTATCAGATGATTTTTCTATAACTATATTGTTATTTTCAGATTTTTAAACTCTTCAATATTTTCAGTTGTAATTTTTATGTTTTATAAATATTTTTTGGTGCTTTAAGAATCTGCAGTAGACTATATGATTTAAGTTAGGAATAAAAAATCGATAATAAATTAACAACTTTAAGCACTTTGGCGCCACATACTTATAGCTGTGTTGGGTGTATACCAATACTGCAGCTGATATAAATTATTTGGATTCAAGTGCACAGTTATTATGGTGACATTAAATTTTCGTGACTTTTTATGTGAACTTTTTTTGTTGAAATTCTATTGTAAAATGTGTCTCAGTATTTTTCTCTTCAGCCTTTGTATAATATTTTTATATGTATCATTTACAGCTGCACGTGACGTGCTCACCTTCGTCGCTGGTTAGCATATTAAAGCAAACAACGCAATCGTTTCGTCATAATATTTTAGTTTACAATACATTTAACAACCGGGCCGAATCGACGTATAGCGGTTTGCAGCGTGAATGTGTGATGTGTACCTACCTACATATTATTATTATAATATTATATGATATACACACTCAAACTGGAGACAAAAAGTGGCGAGCCGATTGTCGAACACCTTTGAAAAGATTATTATGCGGTCGTTTCTTCGCGTTATCTTTTTTTTATTATTTATTTATTCCTATTATTGGCGGTTAAGTCTCCCGAGGCTGTCCCGACCGTTTTGTAGGTCGATTTATTCCCCGACGTGTCGCTTATAATATAAACGATTTTCCGATACCGAAACGACTGAAAGAAAAACCACACACTCGCACACCAGTGCATATATTATTGTCATTATTATTATTGTGACGTGACCGTTTTGGTAGACCATAATAATATAAGTATATATTATAGAGTTTGAAATACTGTTGGTAAAGTTCCGTAATATGCTGCATAGGTGCAAATCGCCGTTAAGTGTACATCGCACTTTTAATTCTAGAGACCACAAATCACACATTATAGTTCTATCATGATAATAATATTTGTTTATTCGTTTTTATGTGTTTTCAAATAATTATAAAATATAATACAGGTAATTATTTTAACTATGTATAAGCGCCCGTAGTTATTTTAAAGAGCAGTATTAAACCTATTGTTTTAAACTTTAAACGAGCTTGTGTGATGCAAATTTGTCTCTGGGTTTGAATACATAGAGTACCTGCAGATGGATAATAATATGAGCAAGTGGCGTAATTGAGTGGCCAAAAATAAAGTGTGGAGCTTTGTGAATAAACATTTATTTTTTCCGTGTTTTTAAAATTGCATTCATAACAATAATATTATACATTATGTCAAATCAGTATTAAATGAAATAAAAATTTAAAACTGTCGAAGTAAAATGCGAGAAGTTCATAAATTGTGAAGAACGGAGAGGAGCCATTCGTATCAAGAATAATATAATATTTAAAAAATGTAATCGTTCCTCGGCTGAGCTTCAGACGCGTCACCGATTAGCGCCTAAGGGCAACGGTCGTATAGTGTTCCGGTGTGTATAGCATTATAGTAGCACACAGTCGTGCCGTATACACACGTACAAATATATTTTTTTTTTTCAAAAGCTTATTTCTCCGGTTGCCCGCCAAAAGCGCATTAGCCTGCTTCATACATCATCGGCCGACGACTCTCATAGATTACACACACACACACACACACACACAAGAGAATTTCCCATTTCTCGGTCTGTCCCGTATCATATAATATACCACCACAATCACCGCCCCCCCTCCCACCCCACCCTCAAAATACATATTACAGCCCCGGGGCGTGATCCATGGCACCCGTCGTATAGACGAAGTTAGTTTTCCTGCAGTGTTAATGCGTACCTACGCACGAGATGGGACGGAGACACTAATGAACTCGGCTGCGTGCGCCATTAGACGCCACCCGACCCGTAGGACCTATTCGTTAAATTTTTCTTCGCTCCCCCCTACTCGTCTTCAACGCCACTCACCCACACCACCGACACCCACAACACCGACACCCACAACACGGACCTTAAATGTTAAAATATATCTATACTTTTTTCCCCACAACCATCCTTATCTGTAGCCATTTTTCCCCCTTTCGGTCCATTCGGTGGCAGGTGAGGTAAAAGGTACCGTCTTTTGATAAAGAATTACGACGGTGAAACCCGCTCGCTTGCACAACTGCAGTTACTTTACCCCCACGCCACGCCTCACCCGTCATCGCCAACACCTCTTCCACTACCCCGACGGCCTATCAGGTCCTTTGCCCACCTCTGATGGCTACCACCACATTTTTTTTTTCCGGAAGATAAATTATTACCCCGGGGATCGCGTCACGGTCCATGGTCCGGTTTACCACACACCCTCCATCACCCTTTCGCCAAAACTCGACCACAGCTTCCCGACCGCGATATTTATTATTCCTGCTACGACGACGCCAATCAAAATTATTACCACCGCTGACGCCACTGCGGCCACCACCGTTGAATCGGATGTATTTTACTACTGAAAACGGTTTTTTTTTTTTATGTATTTACTTTCTACCAGTGAATTACGTAAACTTTGGAACAAAATAATTTCTCTTGTCTCTTTTATCGAACCCATAAATTACAACCAACACGAACCATTCCCATACCGATCGAAAATAAGTCGAAATCACCATCATTATGATGTTGCAATAATATATTATTGTACAACGTCGAACCCGATTAATCGTATTTGCAACAGTAGATGGACGTTGAATTAAAATGTACGCATTTAATATAAATTAATATTTATTGCCTAAATATGGTACAGTTAATACAAATATCATCTTTTTATTTCGTGTATAAATTTATTACATAGTCAGATTATATTATAAAATTAATATAGTTAGTTTTTTTTTTTTTATCGAATGAATCTAAAAAAATCTACATTTTTAATTTTTTACTCTAAAAATTTAAACGGTTATATTTTTGTAATGTATTAATTATTTCTGGAAATGTCATACCTAACTTAAAATATGTATTACATTGCTGTTTTAGTAATACATTAAATGTAACCATACAGGGAATGCGGTGCAGAGCATGGAAATGAATTAATATAAATGAATTATTATACATTTAATATTATTTATTATGTTAAATGATTATGAAAGTAATTTGTTTTATTTCAAATTTAAATAAACAAATAATTAGTAGGTCATATTATAATAAAAATATGTTTTATTAATTGTCTAGACTCTAGATACTTTGAACAACATATTTAACTCAAGTACATTATAATTATAGTTGTAAACAAGACGTGTGTAAACAATCAATAATTCATTTCTACGTTACGCTTTGAATTTTTGTTAATACAAAATGTAAGTTAGCATTTATTAAAAATATAGTTTTATTATGGCTGCTTTAAACTATACGACTGTCCCATGTAACTTTATTTATCACGAACAGCATTAGGTTTGATTCTCGCATTCATCTTCCAGTTATATGTTCCACACTCTATAATTAAGTGATTTGCATAATATACCTCCTCTAAATTTTCAATACCTACATTTAATTAATTAAAAAGCTTTTAAAGTAACAGCTATTATACCTACATCGCAGAAACAAAACTAAATGTTCAGTGTATTTAAATTATTTATATTTGAATGAAGCGATGAGTTAAGTGCATACATTTCCTAATTGTATTTTTTTTTTTTTTTTATTTTTTATTTCAGCAAAATCAATATCATTATTTCAATACAATAATACAATAGTCAAATTACAAAAGTTAAAATATACAACAATAGTGATAAGAGCTGATACGTATACCAACTGAGCAAGCTCGTTTCTGGTATACGGAGTTCCTACACATATTACTTATATAATATAATAAAATAAAATGTCATGTGTCTTATACAATTGAGAATGATGTATTTAACTTCTCTAAATAACATTATCTTATAATTATATAACTAAACAATACTAATAGATAATCATTTATATTTACACATAGATACTTTTTAATAATTGATTTTTACACACATTCTCATCTAGGTCATTTACTATTTTAGTAATTATATTTTTTATACGATTTTTGTTAATTATATTTTTTACATTGGTTTTATTAGACTGATTTACACATTCATACTTTATTAGACTCTTTACATCATTTCCTAAATTGTTGAATATAGTTTTGACCATATAATCGGGAGCACTTTTTGTACTGGATAGTGATATATAAGGTAATTTTATGTTATTACCTGTTCTACTGTCTATTATATCTGTATTATTAAGTATCTGCATTTGAATTGTTTTTATAAGTGTTTGTTTAATGTATAATTTATAGATTGATAGTATGTTAGTATTTTTAAAAATATCTATTGAAGGATATGTTGGTGGTAACGAGTAGGCTACTTTTATAATAATTTTCTGGGCAATATATACCGATTTTATGTCTGTTCTGCTGGCACCTCCCCAGCATGTTATACCATATAATAAGAGTGAATTACATAATGCCATATAAATTTGCCGTATAACTGATTTCTTAAGAAAGCGAATTTTATAAAATAGGGAAGTTAATCTCCGGATTTTATTTTTGATACATTTTATATGCTCAGACCATTTCAGCTCTTGATCCATTATGACTCCTAAATATTTAAATTGTTGTACCATTTTAAGTGGTTTACAATTGCATATTGTTTTATTTGTGGAACATTGATGTAATATGAAGTTCACTCCAACTGGAAGCTGTGATCGGTTTGTGACTATCGGCATGCATACTGATTTATTTACATTAAGTGATAATAAGTTTTTTTCCATCCAGTTATATACAAGCTGTAAGTCAATTTCGACAATTTCTATTAATTTTGACCAGTTTTCTTCGGTATTAACAAGAGCTATATCATCGGCAAACATGAATAGTTTACCTTTTAATAATGAAGCTGGTATAGAGTTAATATAGATTAAAAATAGTAAGGGGCCTAATGACGTTCCTTGTGTTACTCCATAATCTTGGACATAACAATAGTCACTATAATGAGATCCAATAGTGGTTAATTGCTGTCTATTACTTAGATAACTAGAAAACCAATTGAGTGTAATAGTATCGAATCCTAATTCATTTAACTTATGTAGTAATAATTGTCTACTAATTGAATCGAAAGCTTTTTCTAGGTCTAGGAACGAAATTAGTATTTTCTTTTTATTGTCTCTCTTGTTATGTAAAAAATTTGTTAAATCTATTAAAGCGTCCTCTGTTCCTAAGTTCCTTCTAAACCCATATTGTCCTTCAAATAATATTTTATTACTTTCTAGGTACTCTAAGAGTTGGTTTTTTATTATTTTTTCGAGGATTTTGGCTATAATACCTACTAAAGAGATGGGTCTATAATTTAAAAAATCAGTTTTATCTCCGCTTTTATGTATTGGTACAATTTTAGCCATTTTCAATTCATCGGGTACTATACCGTTGACTATACTACAATTAATTATATGAACGATAGGTGGGATCACATTGTCTCCTATTTGTTTAATAAAGAGAGCTGTATAACCATCCGGGCCTGGTGCTGAGTTGTTATTCAATTTATTTAATATATTTATGACTTCATTACTACCGATGGTATTTATTTTAAATATATTTTTTTTATTTGATATATTATTAATTTTTGTCACCAAATTAGACTGTATGTTATTTACGCTATTGGAGAAATTTTTTTCAACTAATTTTTTACCAGTTGTCGCATAATATGAGTTAACTATATTTAAGTAGTCTTTTGGTGATGATGTTGGGTATTTATTCTCAATTATATCGTTAATTGGAAGCTTAGGCGAGATTTCTTTTCTAGATGTTAGTTCATTAATTACTTTCCAGATTTCTCTTCCATTACCTTTACATGTCTCTATTTTATTTATATAAAACTGTTCTTTTGCCTTCCGAATTAATATTGTTAGTTTATTTCTATATGCTCTATAGTAATTTAATAATTTAAGATTAGTTTTATCCCTCTTAGTTTTCATATTTAGTTTATCTCTATTTTTTATAGATATTACAAGACCATTAGTTATCCATGGTTTTAGCTTACGATTTTTCGTACTCATATGATGCTTTGTAACTATACAGTTATTTATAGTATCTAAAATATGTCCATTAAAATTGTTTAATGCTGCCGAGGGATTACTGGTTTCAAATAAACCAGTCCATTCGTTGATAGATAATAATTGAACTACTTTATTATAGTTTATATATGATGCAGTATTAATATTTCTACTATCGATATTATGTTTTTTAATATTCGGCGATATTATCAAACTACTTATGATTGTGTAATGATCCGTTATACTGGTTTTAATTACAACAGTATTAAGATGCACATCTCTACTAAATAAGTGATCGATACAGGATTTGGTTTCATTAACCTCTCTAGTGTACGTACAGATTTGAGAGATAAATCCATTTGAGGATAATATATTTAAGTAATTTTCGGTACTTAAAGACGTATTTAATTCTAATATGTCAATATTTATATCACCAATCCATATACAATTATTTTCTAAGACACCTGATGTAAGTAAAGTATTCAGTTCAGATAGAAAAATGTTTATATTCGATTTTGGGGAACGGTATGTGGCTAGTATCGTAATTAGTTTATTATTTGCTTTTAGATTTATTTTTAAGCAACTGGCCTCAGAGAACAATGGTTGTTGTTCAACCGATATACTGCGAAGATTATTATTTATATAGATAAGAACTCCATCATTTTGGTTAAAGTTATTTTTACTTTTAAAATTCGAAAAACTCAAACTTGAAATTTGATTCTTAATGGTACCAAATAGGTACCAAGAATAAAGTGACATTATCTAAACATTTATAGAAACAATACTATTTAAATAGGTAGATACTTTACGATCCTAATAACTATTAAGCTACAATATTTATTGTCTAATTACATGCAAAAGTTCTTCACTGTAATAATCAGTTTATTGGGGAAAAAAAAAATTATGAACCTAATATTATTACATATTATTATTACCTAATAAGGTTTGTGAAAATATAGGTGTAGGTAATAGTTTTTATAACTTGTAATAATTAATATGACATATGACTTAAGATTAAAAGTTTAAAATAATATATTGATACATTTGTAATTTATCATATTAATGAATTTTAAATACCAACTTTCAAAGGGATTATTTTCTAAATATACAAGATTTAATAAATTATAATAACCCCCAAATCCATAAAACAAAAAACTATTTTATCTCTGACGTTTTTATAAACATAATAAATTCATATTGGAAGAAATATGTTGACTTTATAATCTGTAAAATCATAATCGTCTTATCAGGTATAAATATGAAAATTAATAAATTAAATATTTTTTTTGTAAACAATTTTCATGAAATTCCATTTACTATCTGTTATACCAAAGCCAAGCCTATGTTTGAAAAACTTTTAAAACAAACTTTTTTATTTTTAATAATTTATTATATAGATCACTCCAGAAGTTTAATATTAAAGTCCCCGGAGATAAATTAAACTATGATATTTTTAGGTAAAATATTTTACAAATTATACCAGTATATTCAAAAATAAACTTTATTTTGTTTTTTATTCGCAGATAAAGTTTTTATGAGTACCTCTACGTATAAACCTATAGGTAACTAAATGAATGACGATTTCATTATTATATTATGTTTGTACATTTGTTGAGATGTAAATATTTTTGAATAGATAATACTACTTATAAAAAGACAATTACAAGTTACAGGGTATAATTATTAATATAACATATTATTATTAATCCAAATGTATGACATTATTAATAATGTTTTATAAAATAAAATTGAATAATATCTCGATTTGCACCTACTTGTAATGTTTTTAAGAACCACGTTTACCGTATTAATTCCAATTACAAATAATATACCTACGTGTTCATGTTTTCATCTAACATGTTTTAGTTTTATATTCTTATTAAGTATAACATTAAAATGTCTAATAAACGTACGGTGTTCTTTAATATTTGTTTTAAGTAACAAAACCAGATTCAAATATACAGTCAATATCAATTATAATATTATAGTCACGTCGATTTATATAATTGTATAATATCGAATATTTAGTGTCCAGTTTTGTTAATCATAGAAAATATTTTAATATTTTTAGATTTGTTTTTAATGAAATATCTGTTAGATTTATTAATTTGGTAAATAGGTAGGTACCTTGAGTATTAACTTATCTAATCTCACTATTTCATATAGGCAGGGGGGTGATTGTATATGTATATACGGGGTGATTCAAAATTTATGTTGCAATAATAGGTAGGTTTATTAGTAATAGTATATTATTGTAACATAAATTTTGAATCACTGTGTATATTATAACATTAATATTGTAACGTCACAGAATTTTAGGCCTTACTTAATATTATTATAGTTCCCCTGAGCATATTATTTTTCATTATTATTATTTCTTATGATTACATTATGATATTATTATATTTATCGCGCGCCAATGCATAAATGACCACAATGTTACATAACACCTGACCCCGGCCCCCACAACCCGCAGTGTCCGCCCGCCAACAGGCCGCTGCCGTTGCCGGTCGTCACCGCCGGTCGCAGCTGTCGCGTCCGTCGATACGCACCGACAAAGCAGTCTGTTTTCCCAATTATTATTGTAAACGTCCCTATAATGCGACACTGACCTTCCCCACCACGTCAACATCAACGGCCACGACCAGCGGCAAGACAACATCAGCCGTCTTTACACACATTTTCCGAGACCGCTGAACGAACCAGACGTTTCGACTTTCGGTACCGTGACGCATCCCGAGTTTTCTACGACGACCACAACCGCGTGTCGACCACCATCACTTCGCGTGTGAATATCATCTTATTGTTTTCATCGACGGGAACCAACCGCCATGATGGGCTAAGTACCGCACACGGGCCCGATGGTGGGCAAAGCTGCCAGTCAACCTCCGTGTCGCCGTCACCATCCGAGGCGGTTTGATCGACGACAAGATGGGCCATGCCGGCCGCGTGTGTGCCGGTGGTATTAACCAGCCCATCCAGTTCCTCGGTCAACAACACATCTCAAGCTCAACGTCGTCAGAGTAATACCTCCAAAATTTTCCCCCCTTCTTTTTTTATTTTTTGTCACTTAAAAGCACGATACTTGTGAAATGTGCGTTTCAGAACGTCCAGGTGTGGTTGCCATTGGGGCCTAGCGGGTAACCTCCTACGCGTTCACATACAGCTGGCGTAAAAAACCAGCTGTCCCTGTGCGCGTTTAAGTAGGGGGCCCCGGACCACACTTACAGACGTTCGACCTTTCATTTCCCCCCCAAATCATTTAAACTGCCCCGGTAACCCTGTGGAGACCACCACGAGTAATGTGATGTGTCGATCCCCGTGGGCCGAGCGTTGTTTTTTTTGTTTCCCATGTGCCCTTTTATATTTTATACCTACTTGCCATGTGCCATGCTATATATTTTATTTTTGTTAAACTGAAAAATGTCAAAACCTTATTTAAATTATCTACAAACAAAAAACCTGTAAAATACATCCACGTGATTACCCTAATATTGCTCTTATTATTTATTTTCATTAACTTACTTATTTTTTTTCTCTCTCTCTCCCCACATAAATCCTCGGCATTCAGCTTGCCGTTGCGTGTATCAAAGCCTGTGAGCTCCACCGACTTGACCCTCGGGTCTCACGCGGTGCGGCTCACAGGTCATGAGGAAAGTGTTCCCCTTTCGTCATGGGTGGTTTTGGTGGCCTTAAAAAGTCACTAACTCTCACAATATATATATTTAAATTTATTTTTTGTCCTTGTACTAAGCTGCAAGTGTCGTAAATTAATAATAATATCGATTTTCAAAATTCATAAACTGAGCTAAAATGCATATATTTATCTTTATTAATTGCACGAAATACACGAAATTTAATATCACAGACATAATTTGTTTAAAATATTCAATGCTTTTTAAAATTTATTTTTGCGTAGAATGTTCAACGTAAAGCATGGAATATATTATATTATATAAATTTACTTTACAAAAAGTTTAATGGCTGGTGATGCCGAGTAATTACTAATTACAGTTAGTTTAGAATTAAATTACCAATAGACTACCTTAAAACGCTAATACTTCCCACTGTTCGGTAAATTAAATTTAAAACTCATATTAATTAACATTATGAACACTATTTTTATAATATTATAAGAACACGGCAGTTAGAAAGACTTATTATATTCTGAAAATAATATGATATTTAAGTTGATACCTATAATATTGGGTGTACGAATAAAAAGTTTTGACATTTTTTGTATTCTTGTTTAAACTTTGACGTATTTTAAAAGAAAACTTTTATCTGTCTTTAATTTAAAGTCTTCAAGTTCGTAATAACCATGGAGACATCATTAAGTAACTATATTGTTAGCTTTTACAACCCGTACCTCATAATATACAAGCGTAATACGTATGTTTTCTGGTTTTTTTTTTTACTTCAGGACACAGTTGAGCTGTATGTTACTTTTCAGCAAAAACTCTAAAAGCACGCACATCACAAACCACGTGGCAAGTATATCAAGTCGAATAATAATAACATCGTCCTGAGCGTAGCACCAATAATTATTTCCACGGTTGTACGTCACTTCTAGTTAATTTTTAAGAACATAAAATAGAGGCCCCATTGAAAGACACAGGGACGTCAGCGTATCATGCACTAAAAAATATATGTCATTATTACTTATTTCCTACTCATATATTTTATCCGTGGTTCCGTGGCGTTCAATCGATTTAATTCTTTCAAAACTTGTATCCCGTCGAATTAGAGCAACCAAGTCGTTGGTCTAACAATGACATTGACAAAAATTAGTACCTAGGTATGATCGGATGAAATGTCAAGTAAAATCGTTTTTGTCTTAGGTACATTAATTTTATTCATTTCTGACTTCGATTAAAATAATCTTTCAAGTCAATCACATCTCTGATTGTAATAATATTATATTACAAATAAATGCCCGTAATACAAGCCATGTATTTCAGTAAACAAAGCGTAGATGAGTTTTTAAATGCTTTTGTAAACTTCAATTGAAATGTACCTATACCTACAAGTGTTTTCCCAGAATAAAAAAATTTCTATAGCTTAAGAACTAAATCCGGGTTCACAAATGCCCGTGTCGTGTCGTGTTTTTATCTTTATACCAAAATGCGATTCCAATGATATGAATATTATACCTGAATACCTGATGATTACATTTTTTTTTAGCTTTAATTTCCTGCACATATCTGTAACCACACGGTCAAAAGTGGAATATATTCAACTATCCGGTACGGCGGTACCTATATAGTTTGGTTATTTCGGTATCGTGTGATACAATAATTATTTTCCACCAAGATCTATAAAGAAAATCTTGATAGATCTTGATTTTACACTACACAGTCAGTTATGAACCCAGCTTAACATAGAGATATTGAAGTTTGATTATCATGTATATGCTCGATTTAAAAATTGTGTTACACACGAATACCGAAATATTGTATCCAACCGTTTGACGTAACCCCAATAATAAGTAATACGTATTCAAAGGATGGGATACCTATGAACCTTTTCGTTTTCATCTGGTGTTTGAGCTGGTTATCGGAAATTTGTTTAGTGATGAGGCTAGGGGTTGACTAGTTATATACCCGGAAGTGGCTGTAATTTGACATAAAATATATTTTTGGAATGCCTGTATGAGTATTATATTAGAGGTCTTAGTTGAACCTCTCAGTTTAACATTGAGTATTCTATATATGTGTCTAAAAATATTGGTACGTAGATCGTATAAGTTGCTTTTAATTATAGGTTAGGTTATGCACTTTTTAGGTTAAGAAGGTCTAGGCCATGGAATGGAGTAAAATTAGAAATGTGAATTTAAGAGTTTCGTTATTGACACTTTAAACCCTTAAGAGGGGACCCAAGGTAAGGCGCTGGCCAGAAATTAGCCCCTGGTATTTATAATAAGGTTTGACTGAATATTTGAATGCTCTCGATGCACGTTGGATGGCGTTATATAGATTGAAAAGTTAAAGTCAGGTTGACTGAGAGGAGTCAACTTGAATTTCCCAAATTTGGAACCCATGGGTATTTAAAATAACTACGTACATGGTTTTAGATTTTTTAGCATGGGTTTCTAAATCAAAATATAAAAAAATCAATATTGTTTATCGTTCACAAATATATTTAGAAAACTGTTTGGTTAATATTTATGACATAAATCATATCTGAGATAAAATAACTATAAAAAATATAATTATATATTTATTTACTAAATACAATATAATTAAAGTTTAGGGAAATACACATTTGTAGAACATCATAATAACTATTTTTTTTAAAATTATTTTTACGTTAAACATTATATTATGATATTCCTGTATAGTATATACTATATAGTGTCTATCATAATTCATGACTTAATTTTGTTAACAATATTTTGGATTACCAAGATTATGTTTATCAAAACATACTTCTTATAAATCAGATAGAACTTTAGAATGCGAGGTATAAGGTCTTACCTAACACAGGTCAATACAGTTTATTTATTTAACTAGGTATCCTCATAAGTAAAAAACCAGATACGGCTCTGCTGTACAGTAAGTTACAATTAAGTCAATGCAACTGACGGTGATATCTCTTAATTTAATGACAGGTATAGGTATGCTACCATTGTATACGAAAAACGATTCTGAGTGATAACGGTCTGTCAGTCTGACTAGATAATAATAATATTTTTAAATTACAACAAAATAACTAATATCTATTGTTACTCTTCGTTTAAATAACAAATTGATTATTAATAGGTGTTTGGACTAATATCTAAAATATTATTTTAAATAAATTATGAACTAGATGTTATAAATTATTATAAAATAATAAAAAATTAAATATTCCGATTTGAAATTTAAAATATTTTTTAATCACTATAAAATTTAAATATATTTTAATTTATAATTAAGCAACTGGTATTTATATTTTACTGTTTCACAATTTTTCAACTAAATGCTTTTTCATTATATACTATTGATGGTTATATTTAAAGTCAAATTAACTTATATCCATGTGCGCTCGACTTTAATATAAGCCCATAATCAACAAAATAATGTAATATGATTTTTTTTTCAATAAAATGAGTCGTATACAATTTTAATAATGATATAATTAACTGCATAAGATAGTACATTTTAGTAACGATATAAAAAGTTTACAATTCTGTTTGTTTAAGTATTTAACATGTAGGTAATAATTGTATTATGACCTTTAAATTATTCAACTCAACTGAACTAATTAAAAAGTGATTAGTAATTGATTATCAATCAAGATGTACATTATAACAAGCCTTATAATAAGTATATTCATAATATATTAATGTCTTAAGAATTAGAAGCCAATGTACTTATTCATCAATTGGCATTACAATTTGCTGTTTTAAATATCATATGACAATAGTAATGATTTTTTTTTAAGTTATCATTTTTATTATGTACTCCAAATATTGTAGTAGTTACAGTCTATATGTTTTAACCTTTCATTTAATTGTTCTCAAATAATAATTATGCTACCAACAACCAGCTAACCATTGAATGTTTTTACATGGTTATATACTTGTCTTATATATGGTTGTAAGGTTTTATTTAATACCTACATTAACATAATGATGGATGCTATTACATTTAAGTCCCTATACTGAAACATGTACAACAAATGTAGCACAGGAACCATACTTTTTTACATTTTTTTCATACGTATTAGGTATATAATTACAAATGTATGAAATGTTTGCTGCAGACTTTTTTCCAGTTAGCTACTTTGAACTATTTATAACTATATTCAATAAGTAATTTTTTACTGTTGTAGCGTAGTTATATTTGTAATAAATAATTTACGTGGATTGAAAGTAAAATTATATACAAAACACCATCAACAAAATAAGTGTTAACATAAACAAGTATCCGGTTCAAAAAGATATTAGAACTTATCGAAAACATAAATTCCATTAAAATATATTATCATAATTTTAACTTCGAACAGACATCGAGAAAAAAAAATGATAATTATATTGTCTTATAATCAAAATATTTTAATAATAAAACTCATACATACGTTGCATGTTGATATGTGACTATATTTAAACTGGGATAACAGTTTGCGGGTGAGTGTATAAATACATACATCTCATTAAAAATTTTAAATATATTTATTTTTGTAGAAGGTATAGGTATAATCAAAGAAAAAAGTGTTTATATTTACAGTTATCTAGCTAAAAATTCAAATTTCAACATTTATCTGTAGCTAAATTTTGTATACGAAATTATTATCAATGAAGAAAATAATGAAATAAAATATTTTCTTACTATCATAGGTAAACCTATGAAACTGATTAGAAAAAAAAAATGAGTTTTAATATTAATTTTAAAGTTAATATCACTTTTTTATTTTATAGAATAGTATGTTAAACAGAAAATATAATAGAATTACTCAATTAGTGCCTAATGAAAATATTTAATATACATATTAAAACAAACCCAAAGTCCGTTATTATTTTAACTAATTAAAACATAACTAAATTAATATCAAGCTAAATTGAAAACTAACATAAATTGAAATTATTTATTTTGTCCAAATGTAAATACGTCCAATATTTACATATGGTGGCGGAGCTTGGGGTCCCACTCATTTCGAAATTAAACTGTTCAAAAATAGTAAAATATATAGCACGATGCATGATTTTCTCATCACCGATATTCATCTCAAATAAAACCATACTCAACTTAACACAATACTACCTGTTATATCTGAGATAATCCAAAAAAATAGATAACGCATATTGTCTCAAAACCTACTATACCAGATGTATAGACGGATAACACATCCGCTTACTGGGTCGTTCAGAGATAACCTATGACACAATAGGCGTAAACAAAACAAAAATATGACCCATTGAATGACATACCCAACTAAATTACCGTAAATCTTCACACAATACGTGTAAAACCATTCTTCAAGCAATATAGCCAACAAATCACTTAAACACTCAAACCAGCAACAGCTCTCAAGACTAAGCAGCCCAACCGAAAGAAGACTATCAAGACCTATCACATACTGCAGATACGAGTACAGCAGTTGATACTGCAGCTCAGCACGCCATCGATGAACAAGTCAAAGTACACCAAAGAAAATATTATATTCACCGTCATCGGTGAAACCGACGAAGCAGTTGACGACCGACAAACTCACTGCTGACGACGATCGTCGATACACTCAGAGATCTTGTTTTGTCAGTTGCTTACCCGGTTCATACCATAGGCGCCAAGTCCTATCACTACGATAGTAAGGCGGCTGACGGCTATAAATGTATTTTATATATCTATAAGCTAATATACTAATATTTAGGCAATGGAATTATACTTTTGATTATTATGTTAATGTTTAAAATATTCATATTAATGTAAATTACCATACAAATTGAAACAGAAATTAGTGTATTGAATTAACAGTTAAATGAGAGTTTACAATTATTTAGGATATTTGAAACTATTTATACAACGTAATGTTTTAATATATATAGCATACATAAAATATGCATAAGCCGTGTTGCAGATTCAATGCCTAAGTATTCGGTGAATGATTAGGGATTGGGGCTTCTAAAATTTAAATTAGTTTTGGTTCTCTTTAACGGATACGGATTGTTGTAGTAATAAAGGCTCTAGTTAACATTTTGTATTTTCGTAGGTACACCTTGCATGCAGATATTTCTATGAATACATACCTATAATAATAGTTATATCTTTCAATATTGTTAGGTATATAATATAACAGTGGTGTCATTTCAGTTTTTGAGAGGTAGGGGGCAATATTTTTGACCAACCCATATTAAACTGAAAAAAAAACCGCTCCCTAACAATTACATTACATTACAATTGTATTTTTATTTCAATACAAATAGCCTTCTTACATAAAGTTATACTCACTAGTTACTATCACGGGTTTCTGAGATATTCCGGTTATCGTGGTTAGTGGTTATTGGTTACTATCAAAGGCATATATAACCTATTTTTTTGAGAGATAACAATGACTAAATAAATAATACCTATGTATAGGGGTACCTAAGGTACACATAAACTGTATTCATCTACAAAATTACCATTTATTGTTGTTTTATATATTGTTCAAAAAACTTTATAATACTATACATGTATTTTGTGTTACTTTTATTGACTTAATATATATATTTTTTTTTATTAAAATACAACAGAGCATAGATGCAGATAAGTCACCACAAAGTTGTTAAGATATTGTCAACCTAATCCGGCTGGCACAGAGATTGGCTACCTAGGTATATACTATCATATTTTAACTAGAAAGGTTCCAATCGCGTTAGGTGAATGAATAAAATAAATCAAAGACAATATGGAATTTAGAAAGTGACATAATTTTAAAACTAATATGATTTGCAACAAAATTTGTTTCGTACTATAATTTTTAAAACGTCAATCTGCAAATGTTCCAAATATAATTGAATTAAAATAGTTTCTATTTGAATTATATGTTCATAACATAATACTCTAACTTTCAAAAGTTTATGAAGACAGCTAAAAAATCATATTTTACTATTTTTTTATTACGTCATAAATTTATTATATGAATTTTATATTAATCTATGTACATCTTCAGTATGGATAATAAAATGAAAAAGTAAATAATAAGTGTAACACTTAATTTATTAGGAATTCAGCGATTAATAGCAGTTACCCAGCTTAAGAATCATAAATAATTTATCCGAGATGATGATGCATAACATAAAATCATAATAGAGAAGATATTAAATTGTAAAAAAAAAAAATTAATTAAATTAACAAACAAAAGTGGATTAAATATAAGAAGGATTTTCATTCTTGGTGTAATAATCCATTGATATTATACTGATGTTTTTTTTTTAAATTATTTTTTTTGTACATTTTCACTTGGCTAGAAAATAATATTTTGCACTAAAATAAATATTACATTTCAATATTAAAGATTAAAGGTATCTATTCAGTTTTTTATTAAAACATTTTTTGCGTACATAATATTTTTGTACAACATTATGATTAGTAAAAATTCATTATTTTATAATGATTCAACATTTTGTCACAAATATATGGTAAATTAATTTGTTGATATATTGAAAATACCGAATTGACTCGAATAATAACCATAGACTTGTTTCTTTATTTTTTACATTGTATATGAAAAATAGTTTTTTATTATTTATACTATAGACATAAATTGATCTATATTCAGTATTGAAACTTGAGATAAGTTATTTGAAACAAAGGTTTATAGATAAGCAATATACCATTTAGGAAACTAATCATGTCATATAAAAGCATAGGAACATTGTATTTGTTAGGTACCAATAAAAAATATCATTCAAGTGTACTTGTGTTTATATATATTATATTTTATACTATACCTTTATATTTCAAATAAAAATTTAGTTGAGAAACATCGATGAACATATATTATGTTGGCATATTTAAAGACATTAGGTAATTTTAAGCAATATTCTACTAGTACTATCCTAAAACATAACCATATGTCAATAAAATGATCAATATGTAAATGTAAATGTGAATATGTAATGTCAAACAATTAATATATGTATATTTTATGTGCGATACCCAAATTACTGAGTGTATGAAATTAAACGTACATTTTCTAGTTAAAAGTGTTAAAATTGTATGATCAAGTAAAAAATAATTACTATAAATATTGAAAATATACAAAAATAAACTTTATACAATAGAAATATAACTCATCTCAGTGTAAGCTGACATCACTAAGATAATCATATATTTAATATATTACGTTATGGAATATGGATCAATGAAGACCACACTTGGTTTATAATAATTAATAAATTATCCTTTTAAGTATTAACCTAACCAACGTAACATACAACATAACACGCATACATCATATATTATTATTATAAATATTCGTATAACCTATAAAGGTATAGCAAATATTATTTTACAATCAATCTTGGTAGCATCTCTATATAGTATTTATTTTAATACGCCAGTTAATTGCACAAATTCGTCTACATAAAATGTATAGAATAATCATGGATATTATAGGTACTGCTAAAAATTTGAAGAAACATTAAAACAATATGTTTCTCTTAGTATATTTCATAATCATAATATTTAAACAGATATTACAAACAATAGTTGTTGGTATCAACCGAAATGCTGTTGTACATTTTGATGAGAGTTGTAAGCGTGTGGGTAGTTAAAAGATCGTTTTCAATGACATTGAATTCAACAATGGCCGGAAATTTCACTTTTGTTTTGTTCGATCACCTTCCATAATACCACTAATTTTTTTGGTGATATTTATGGACTACAACTCTAAAAGTGATCCCTAGACGTAAAATTTACATTCATAATCTTTAGAAAATATAATATTATTTTAATATAATACTTAATATACCTTATAATAACACGCATACAATAAAATGCATTAGGTTATTAAGTACATACCTTATTGGCCTTGGTGTAAACGAATAAAATATACTAAATTATACATAGATGAAATTAATCACTAGAAATTAAAAAATATATAATATTTTTTTTAAATAAGATTAATGTGGGTAGTTTTTTTAGAAAATTGACATTGCTTTAGTTTGAAAAACAAATATTTGTGTTGTATACAGTACAAAAAAAAAATTGTATAGGATATTATAGTCTAATCCTTGTTTTTCCTTCTCTGCACTATAATAATTATTTAGGGGCTCTTTTTTTGAAAAAGCTTATTTTATAATATTAAAAATATAATTCATACACATTCCTCAAGTTTTACACTTTGTACTAGAGTAATATATTTTTGTTAATACAAATCTAGGTATACCGTTCAAATGAAAAAAAATATATAAGATAATAAAGTTTTGTTCGTATTATGGTAATATTATATATTTAATACAAATACCCCGTTGTGTCATAGTTAGTATAATATACGTGTAAGGCAAACCATTAAAAATCAAACATTCAAGAATCATAATATTCAGCCACTAATATAATATATTATATATTACGATTATAACTATGAAACGATATTAAGCCATTCAAATTGTATTTTAGTTTATAATGTCTTTCATTTATATTACAATAAAGATGACTGTCATCTTTCGAGTTAAACTAAAATAAATTACAAAGTTAAATTAAACGAAACGTTCGTTAAATCAAACTTAAGACGGTATATATAAAACTACATCGATATACGTGTAATGCAGACTCAAGTTAAGGAGCTAATTCAAATTATTTGCCTGTTAATATAATTAAAAGGTAGTTTAATTGGCAAAAATTCTTATACATTTTTGCCCGGGTTAGTAATACCCAATGAAGAATTCAACTGGGTAGCCGTCGAAGAGAACAGTAAAGCGAGCGAAATGTAATGTTTAACTGAATTATTATTATAAGTATAAATTAATGTCTGCAAGAAAAAAAATAAAAAGTACAAAGAGTTTAAGGATTAATCGTGGGCTGGGCGCGGAGGAATGGTTCGTCTGAAAAACGCGAGCAAAGACGTAGGTACGGAATAATTATTATTTATACAAAATTGGAATAATTCTGCCGAATGCGATTGTTTTGGTAGTTTAATTAAGAGAAGTAAAAGTACAAAAGTGCTCATTAAAACGACGACAGTATTAATCGATACAGCAATAGCACGGCGGTAACTTATACTGCAGTGGACCATATCATCACTTTCGGGAACGAACCATTTAACGTTTTCCCGGGCACGTACGTGACGGACTAACAATATAATAATAGTTTTCATTATGATGTGGCCGAGACGACGAAATGGTAGGTATAGGTACTCACGTCTCCAGATTATCGGAGTGATTTTTTTTTTGATTTTTCTCCTCCCGGAGCAATGCGTATAACTGGTGCAGCCGATACTGACCGGAAACGGACGGCGACGATGGCGATATTTATGGAAATATTGCGAGTTGTGTTATAATAACGGCACTGTCACTCACTCTACACACGTGTCGCACACCGACGGCCAGAGGAGCGGAAAATCGGAAGACGCGAGAACCGCTCGACCGACGACGAGCAGCGGAAAGACAATCGATGCGAAATCGATATTTGAAGGCCCGTAAAGCGTCCGCCCGGCGTCGATATATTATTAGGAGGATGTACGTCTTGTGGAAAAGTGAAAATATTAAAAATAAAAAAATTAAAGGATTTTTCCTTCAACCTGAACGAACGCGTGCGGCGAGTGTTTGCCGGCGGAAAAGCGCGACGGGACGAACGCGGAAAATCGTGCTCGGGCGAAGGCGAACGGCGACTGCTAAAACGATACGGAAAACGCGGTCGCCCCCCGCGAAAAAGCGCTCATGATACGCCGCCGAAACTCTTCGGCCGCCGCGCAAACCGCTGCCGGCGTGTTTCGGTCCGGTCCAGGCCATCATATTATTATTATTACGGAGCCCGGAGCGAGTCGGGCGAAGACGGTCGTCCACGACGGCGGGTGGGTTTTTATCTCGCCAGCCGATCACCGTACGATTATAATATTAATACGGCAACGCTTTTTGTCATTTAACAATATATTATGCAAGTCTTGTAAAAAGATACTTTTAAAAAGTATTCAGATACAGATACTTTTAAAAAGTATTCAGATACAGATACTTTTTTTCAAAAGTATTCAAAATACGTATTTGAATACTCGAAAAAAAAGTATTTAAGTACAAATAAAATACTTTTAAAAGTATTACAGAATAAATTTAAATACTCTCAAATACTTTTTTTTTTTAAAAATATTTTTCACTTTTTTACCTTAGCCTAATGACCTTATAGATAAATTGAATTATTAGTCAACTAAATAATTTTTTTTTTAGCACTCTAGTTTTACTTAAATTAATTAGAAGAAGAATAATTCAGCATTTACATTCAGTTAAATGGATACACATTACCTAGTATAGGCCACTAAAAATATTACAATATACCCACCAAAACACACCATGAACGATCTATAATTAAAAATCTTGTACAATTTCAAATTTTTATTATTTTATTTAAATTTGGCAATCAAGTAAAAGTATTAAAAATAGTATTTGATTTTAAATACAGATACTTTCAAAAAAGTATTCAAATACTATACCCAAGTACTTTTTTCAAATGTATTTAGAATACGTATTTGAGTACTTAAAAAGTATTGAATACTTTTACTCAAGTACTTTACAAGACTGATATATGTGTGTGTGGTGTGTTGGCGAGACTATACAATACAGTATAGAGTTCAGACGTTATATTTCGTATGATATTATAACACTATCACATTCGATAATAATGTGTCGATATTACAGTAAGTCAGTAATGGGGAAAATCGGAATTAGAGACGAGCGGATAACATAATATTATAATACGACGAGCCAGAGGAGTTTTTTTTTTTTTTTTTTTTATTGTGCTGGAGGCCATTTTCCGCGGACTGGACACGCAGTATCCTGTACTGGGTGTGGATACTAAAAAATCCTAAAAGTTTATCGCAGCACGAACAGCGGTCGACGGTCATTTTTAAACCCTTTATTGATGTATAATACAAGCTCGGTCCGGCTTAGGAAATTGGGGTGACCCGACACTGCTGCGGCAGTAGTTATCCGACCGAGAGCACATAATATATCATATGGATCTATAATATTACACGTCGTCGTACTAGCCACCACTGTGTTGCAACGCGGCTTTAAATTATGTATAGCACTATTAACTTACCGGTTTAGGTCTTCAAAAGCTGAATATCAAATATTCCGATAGTTTTACGTGGCACAAAAACATTTTGCACTATCTTTATTCAGTTCCGTCGGGGGGTTTTTTTATGTTAAATAATATATAACTATAAAAGTACAAGTCATTAACCATAAATAAGATAACGTTTTCTTTATTTCCAGAAGCAAGGCAGTTTCATTTGTAATTTTGGGATATGTATAGCGTCTTCCTCTGAGAACTTTAAAAAAAATAAATAAATAAAACGTGATGTTAATCAGCTCGTTGTTTGAGTAGGACCTATCAATAACTTTCTCTCACGACACGTAAATAATTCCTCTCCAAATAAAAAATAAATATAAACTAGGTATTAATTTAATACATTTAATTCGTATTTATAGTGTCTATAATAATATTATATTAACATAAATTTGAAAAACAAAATAATATAATATTTACATGAATTTCAATATTACCTAATCAATTTCGTATTCCATGTTCGAAAATAACAATATCTTCACTTATGGTAGTATTTCTTAAAAATAAAAATGTCCGTATACAATATAATACAACTTATGTGAACATTTAGCGATAAAATATAATAACTCAGTGAAATTGATAGACTAATACGTACAGTGAAAAACGCATATTGCTATTTTTGATTAAAAGCTAACTATAGTGTTAAGAACCCCGAATAGTGAACACCTATATTCGATTAGTTAAAAGTATTTGTATTTTATAAGTAAGATTTTCATTCCTAAGGAACGAGCATGGTCGCACACTAGAAAATTCATAATATGATGTCGACAATGGACAGTTTTGAAGTCAGACGATGCTTGGTTAACGTTAAAGTTACAAAATTAAACTGAGTCGTCGTATACAAACAAGTCTTGTTAAATTAACTTAAATCATTTTATTACATTAATGACGCGTATGAATATGGTATTATTGTTTTATTTCGTTCCAAAGACGTCCGAGACATTGTGCTCTGTTTAAGTTATTTGTATGCAACTATCATCGAGACAATAAATCAATGTGAATAATGTGATACATATTATGTGCAATGTAGCTTATAACTAAGCACTGTCATCTGTTGTTAAAGATAATAATTTGTATTAAAAAAAAAAAATAATACAAAATAACGAGAATAAAGATTTAAGTTAGGTTAAGTTAGGTTTAGGTCAAGCGTCATTACATTTTAGATAAATGATAAATCATTTGGATTAGAAAATTATTCTGATCGGAGATTGGTTTATCCTAATATATATGTTAAGAAAGGATAATAATATGAGCGTACGTACCTCACAATATTTTTGATAAAATGACCTTTTTTTTTATTAGAACCTCTGCAAACTATTTAAAATCAACTTAAATTCCATGTACCTAGAAGTAACCCGTTAATATTTCCTTTTTTTTTATAATATCTCAAAATAGGGTATTTTGAAACAATAAATAAAATGATTAAATAACCGTACATCGTAAGATCAATATAGCTCCACGCCCCTGTTGTAAATCTAAAATAAACAGAATTAACGCCATAGACTTTAATGCATTATTAGGTATTTCAAAAGTAAATTTTGTGTTACCTAGGTACGTGTTGTTTGAGAATATTATACGAATAGAAATTATAAATTAATTACATAATGCATAATTCAAATGAACTGTAATAATTAGATACAATTTATGCACTGTGTTATGACTGGAAAGGCTACCTGTAAGCCAAGTCTGAATTTTCATTTTGCCCGTAGTACTACTAGGAGTTAAGTGAAGTTGGATTATGTCGAGTGAAACGATTTAGGTGGTCAGGTAAATAGTTGTGGAATAGTTTGTCGGTAGTTTCGCGAACTGTTGGCAACTACGAGGGTATGGGATGGAGTGTTTTATTAGTTGCGTAATAAAGACCATTAGTTAATCAACAAAACGTATTTACCTAGGACCGTAGTCGGAGTCATTAAATGTTTTTATTGTGCACATAGTAGGTACATGCTTCGTGGAGACGTGAGCCCTAATAATTGGGTAGTACGAAAGCATTAAAAAACATTTTTATAAAACCTAACAAGGTAAAAATAACAATACTTATATAGGTATAGTGTACGGTGAATAATTTTGTTATGTCGATCCCTCATATAATTTTCGTTTTGGATGGAACAAAATCAAATGAATTAATCTAGTGGGTTGCATGGAATGCGTTATATGGTTACGTAATGTGTAATGGGTGGATTTTTTTTTCAGATATATAGTTTACAACACATACTTTTTATGTCAAAATTGATTACAAGTAGCCGTATTTGGAGTGTGTTCGGTGATTAAACAAGATCGAAAAAGTTAAATTATTAAATTACAAACAAAGTAAAACAAGAATAAAATATACGCAAAATATTATTGAATTTAATAGGTATGTAATACAGGTACTTATTTTTAATATAAAAATTATAGGTATTCTGCTACACAATTTAACATCATGTAATTATCTAATAAAATGGTGTAAGTGCGTAACTTGGGTATTTGTTCTTATGAAATTGTTTCAGGGTAATTTTTAATTGTTATACCTTATCGTTTAAAACAAATGTGTGTGTGTGTGTGTGTGTGTGTTTTTTTTGAATCTAGGAAAAAAAAGCCCCGGAAAAAAAAGCCCCTAACAACATTCATCGGAAAAAAAGCCCCGTCATAGGAAAAAAAGCCCAATACCAACTAAATACATTATTCTTTTTTATTATGATTTATATAATTAATTATAATCATAATATCCATAATCATAAATATAATATTATAAAATAATATACTAGTAAATTATTTTATTATATTATTATGCATCTAATTTATTATACAAGGTAATACATTTATTTTCTTAAAAGGTAACTATAAAAAAAATGACATCTAGTATATGACACATTGACTCGACACGACACTAATAAAAATAATAATAATAATAATAATAATAATAACTAATTATATCACAATTAAAAATACACTATTCATTGTAGTTTGTTGTTTGTTTATAATTAAAAATTGTTTTAGGGTAGTTCATAGCAAAAATAAAATTATAAAATTGTATTTAAAAATACAAATATACAAAAAATCAAAGATAAATAATATTATACTCTTTAATTTAAAATTTAAAATAATGCATAATCATAATTTATAATGCATGTACTGAAATAAATGTATAAAAAACCTCACAATAAAATATATATAAATTTAAATAATACTTAAAATTGAACGCGTAATATAGATACCTAGGCATATTGTTTAAAAATTTAAAATTATAAAATGTCGACTATAATAAAAAAAGTGATATGTATTTCGTAGGTACGCCGTACGGGGCTTTTTTTTTCCTATGGCGGGGCTTTTTTTACCGTATTTTTTTTCTGGGGCTTTTTTTTCCGGGGCTTTTTTTTCCGAATACCGTTTTTTTTAACAATTAATGTATGAAATTAATTAAACCTAACCTACAAACACCTAATACAACTACAGATATGTACGTACATAATATACAATTGCAAATGAATAACTGTAGACAAATATAATGTTAGTTATATTCTTATTACCTATAGGCTATATTATTTGTATTATATATAGTTTTATTACCTAGGTTTATTCTGCAATTAGATTCAGATCCATGATAACAATATGCATGTTATATAACAAGTATAATTATTATACTTAAGAAGATAATAGTATAATCAAGTAGTGTATAGTGTATACCATTGTAAATTGTCACTAATATTATTAATAATTTCTCTTTATTATTTATAATTTAATGTATTATTATACCTACGACTCCTTTTTTATGAAAAAAATATATATATCATCCCCACTAATAATGTGAAACATTTTATTAAAAAATATAAATAATCAAATGAGCACCTACTATAATAGTAGGTAATATTATAAATTGTACAATGGTTATAAAATCAAATATTTTTCTTGACTTTTGAAGTATTAAGATTCAGTAAGAATATAAAAGGATTTATTATAAGAGTTTTCAATCATTTTTTAAACAAAAATATATTCAAAAAATAATTGAGGGTACCTACTTTTTCACAAGTCGTAATTAATAAAATAATATCATAGCTAGATGTATCGCCGTATTTAAAGAAAGTAAAATTTAACACTGAAAAAATTTTATTTTCGTTAAGCCATAATATAATTATACCTAATTATTATGCAGCACAATTATATGTACCTAAGCGAAGTATAGTTTTTGTTGAATATGTTTATTTTAAAATCACTAATTTACTGTGCTGAACTATTTCAAAACGACAGAATGAACTATATTCACATTATAATCATTCTTTTTGTAATGTGACATATTTTGCGATTTTCTTCGAAAGTAAAAATTCGAGTTTTCCACAGTAAATGTGCATTGACAAGTCACTGACGAATAACACACATGTTTTCACTGTATATTTTTATTTATATTACATTTCAAAATGGCAAACTTTTTTTAGTTTAATGTTTTATATTTATTTTTTTCCTCGCCATATCCGGGTCAATTCATTTTCTCGACACTCGTGACAAACACAATAAATCATAATATTATTTGAGCATTGGACACCCAGCGCCTGTTGAAAAGAAACTCTGTAGTATTGAAGATTCGCTGTAATCAATTTTTGACGAGTTATCATCTAAATAAATTCAAAACCATCTATAACACACAAGCCATTACAATTCACGATACGGTACATAGATTTCGATGGCAGTATGCTCTTAAATTAACTTATGATTTAATAAAAGTCTTCAGTTCTGTAATATTATAACGCTATTTTATCACAAATATAAATACTGTAAGTCATGTTACTCATATAGTTATTTAATTTTTTTTTTCTTACCAACTAAAATCTCCACAAAAGTTAATTTTTATATATTATCAGAGATTTACAAAAGTTTGAAAGACATCAAAAGGAAGTGGAAAACAAGTTCATAGGAAGTCTCGCATTTCAGACGCTTTCTACTAATGAAAAACTCTGTATCAGTTTCTACAAAATTATCTCCTATTCTCCTCATGGTATTTTTCGGAAGAGCTCTTAAAGTGAGCTATAAGACAAATTAACTATCCTGGCAATGGAATTTATTATACAATAAATTGTTTAAAAAGTATTGCAGTTTCAGAAATTGTATTTAGTTTGAGACCCAAATGCAGTGATAGATATATTTATAAGGTACCTATTATAGGGGTCTCTCTGACTATTTGTAGAAATATTAAAATTATTGTTGGTAACTTCACGGTATGACAAAACCTTAAGTCCAAAAATTTGTTTCAATTGAGACTTGTAGGCGCAGGAAATTCTGTTCGATATTTTAATTTTCAATCGAGATATAGGATGAAAAATATCACAAATTAAAAATGTTCACATCTCGCTTTAAAAGTAAAATATTGAATAAAAACCGACGGTTAAGCACGGAATATGACGCCTGTTCGCAACCAGGTGGAACTGGACTCGTATTTTATCTCGAAGGACCACTAGAATAATATGTCCGAGAGCAATAATACATTTGAAGACCTACCACGACGCCTTGTAACTGAATTAGTAATCCAAATTACTACGCAATAAAAACTAAGGATAGGCAATTTAATGTGCACGACGACGAGTATGACGAGGAGATAGGTGAATTTAGGAATTTAGGATGAGTCAATTTATTTATTGGGGAGGGGATCTCTGTGGTCGAATTGATATGGTGCAATGACCACAGAGCTCACATGACATAGACCAAACCTTTAAATTAATTAAAACTATTGAAGTCTGATGATGGCGAGTTGCAGGCAGAGGTGGAGAGGAACGCCGAACTGGACGACCTGGAAGGCTTCCCACACACCACGCCGAGGGCTGGCGGACTTAGGCGGGTGTGTATTTGAGGAGTTGGCCAGAGGGAGTAGCATTCCGACAACCAATATTTATCCACAACTTTGATGGTGTCGTAGGTGATATTTGTGAGTAGTGAATAGAAAAAGAGAGACAACTCACTTATTGTCATCGTGTCGGATTTATTTTATAGACCAGACACGGTAACAATAGTTTGTAAGGCTGGACTAGCACACGATGAATTAAAACAATAACCTTGGGTTCATGGCACAGAGAATAATGCTCATTAGCATATAGCATAGGTTGCTGCCGATAGATATTTACAGTGCCAACAAGCCCTTACCCAAAATTTTGATAGTAGATAAATTCACTCTTATACCAAAAATAACAGCACACTATTGATAGTTGAAGCTAGTGAACGAAAAATTGCTATGTCGTAAGTGTGTAAGCCGGAGACAATAATTGCATGGGTAGGTAACGTCCTCTTAACATTGTGAGTGTAACCTCTAACCAATAGCTGTCTCTTTGACACAATCAAAATATCCAGTGACATACTGACATACCTACTAACTGAAAGGCTTACTGCAATAAACAGGCAAATCCACTTTTGACAATTGTTCGTGAGAAGGAAGAATGGGTTTAGCCAATAGAAAATTAAAAAAATAATGTAATTTAATATTAAACAATGATACTGAGTAGTACACACATATTGTTGTCATGTTATCATGTCCAATATATGGCTTTTCTAGAGAATATTTTTGATGTTTGAAAGATGTAGACTTGCCCTGGGTTCTGCTCATAAAATGTAAATGTAAATTCAAGTATTTACTTATTATTAAGTGAAAAAAAAAATAATGACTTATAAGTGGTAACCAGTACCAATAAGTGATGGTCAACAAGGAATAATATTTAATTATTGAATAATACTTTGAACTGTTTTTAACAATATGGATTATAAATTATAACACTGGTCATGTTTATTATGGCATGGACTAGCTACTCGCATGACTTTTTGATCATAAAATATAATATTTAATATTGTTATCAAGCAGAAAATATAATATGATAACTATATGCTGCAAAAAAACAGGTAAGACTTGTCCTTCGCCATAAAATATTAAACGAAGTAAGTCCACACTCCATTTGAACGTTATCTCCGTTAGTACCGATCGGACATACCTGGTTTTTGGTATTAACCGTAATAATATTATAGAGCATTTGAAACAGTCAAAAAAGGATTTTCGAGAAAAGTGGACTTGCCTGGTTGTTGCAGAGAGCCCTTCAATTTAAAACTACAAAAAGCTATATCTTAAGTCAAAGCATAATATTATGAATACATTATACAAATGGAAATATTATCTTTTAAATGATACTAAAATAATCTAACACAACAAGGAATTGTATTTTTTTCCGTAAAATGTTGAAGAAGCTTAAAAAAATTGTCCTTAGTTCTTATTTTAGATTCAGAGCAGAGCTATGAATATATTAATTTTACAATGATGTTTCTAGTAGAGAATAAGTTATAGTTTGGAATTTCGGAATGTTCTTAAATGCTTAGTAGGTACTAAGTACAAAACAAAATTAAGGGAAAACGAGCATTTTTACTTATAGTTATTTATTTATGGTGTAATATTATCTAAATATATATTTTTATAATTTGTCATCGTGCTCAACGATTTAATTTAAAAGTTTTTGAACGATGGAATAGTAAGTTACTCAAACGTCTAAATGTGGAGTGGTTTATCAAAGTTGAACAAAAATTTTAAGACAGTAAACAGAACGTTTAAAAATGATATAATATTATGATTTAAATAATATAGTAATATACTCACTATAAATTGCCAGTAATATAGTTATTAATGCTATGTTTACTGAAAGATTAAATTCAATCAATGGTTTTATTATTAATTGGGTGCCTAGAAAAATTAGTAACTATATCAGCAATACATAATAAAATATACTTTGTAAATTAGGGTCTCCGTTCAGGTTTGATTTTCGTATTCATTGATTTATTATTGAATTCCAATTGTATTTCATTAGTTTTATTTTTACAGTGAGTTATTGTTACTTACTCAATGTCGATGTGAGTACACTCGACGTCCAATGTACAGCATAGCGGTTCCCTATTAGCCACTTTTATTTTTATTTTCGTAGAACAGAACATTAGGTAAATAATCTAAACAATCCCTTGTCTCATCAAAAACTTATATTTTGTGATATAAATCTTAATTGTATGTTACGTTGGCTATTATCGTTTTTTTTTTCAAACATTGTCTTTCTATTATTGCAATAAAATACTACATTAGTTTTACCATGAATATTTTAATGTATTGTAAACAATTAAACCTTTTCATCTACTGTTAAATTATGAGACCATAAAAAAGGGCTGGGTTTGCGTATCATCCCTAACTTCGGCAAAAACACTAAAAGTCTTATACTCAACAATTAAAGTATATACCTACTTACTTTTATAGTTTTATTCCTATAACGTCACAATTCTATTATCAAAAGGTTTTTAAATTTAAATTTAAATTAAATAAGGTAAGTTTATTAAGTTTTTACGAGATTGGAAAATCTTGATAAGACTTAAAGTGTTTTTTTTTTTTAGTTAATTGAAAACACTTTTTTCTTTGGATATTAAAATTAGTACCTGCCGAAAATCAAACATCCAATGCATCATAAACTGAAACAAAGTGTTTAAACTTTTAGTAAATTAAATATCAACGAACCGTTAAAATGTTTAATGACGTGTAGAGGAATTTGTTGTTTGAACAATATTGCCGTTACATTTATTTTTTAGTAGTTTTGAACAGTGATAAGAAGTAATTTTGCTTACATACATAACATTTACTTGTTATACCTATTATATATTGCAAACTATGTTAATCACTTTATGTTTATAACGATTCATATTTATCAAAGCCAAAACTTCAGAAATGAAACAATAAACATATTTTTCATAATATATCAGTCACGCATTGCATTAAAATTGAAGTTTATTCCAAAATCTCACATAGAGAAATAGATAATATTAGATTTTAATTGAAAGTTTATTATAGATAGTTTGTGAGCTGTTTAATCTGACATCAAATAGAAAAAAATTATAATTTATAAATTATGGCTCTGTATATAATATTATAACGTCACGAAATGTAGGTCCCATTAACAATTTTGAACATTTCATATACTTTCATTTTTAATTTCGATAAACAATTTGAAACAAACATAATTCCTCAATAAATAATCAACTGTTAAATAGTTAAACACATAACATTATAACAATATAATCAGTTATTAGTTTTCATACCACAGTGATGATATGCACTTACCTACTCCCCCCTCGCCCATAGTTACCACCTCAGATAATAAAAGCCATTTTTAATTTCAATGGTTACCAAGGTCCATGATAGTTGTCTGCTATCTAGATTAATTATTCTTTGAGAAGATAATGGGTCCAACTGAACATGTTAGTGTGGGGCCCATGCATTTAGTTTTAGATTTAACCGTTTATAATACTTTACCGATGAGTCAACTCGACTTCTAGATAGTTCAATTCGAACGAGTTCAATCAGTGTATCGAGGTTTGGCAACTTAGTGGTTCAGATTTACCAATCAAAAACCGATTCAGAGCTGACAATACTTTTCAGAACTTTTATGTGTCGTACTGTCGTGTGAAGAGTTTGAAATATTTCAAGCAATGCTGAAATTAAAATTATGAAAGAAGAATAATGTATGTTAAACTGTAGAGCTGATTATTATTTAAATTACACCTGTAAGTATATTATGATATATTTCTACATTTATTATGAATTATAATGAAAAAGTGTAAATTTTTTTTATTATTGTGTAGGCTATCTATATCTACAGATATTTAAAGAATCAGTAATCTTTGAAAATGTTGACATGATAATAATTAATAGGTATATATTAATAACAAAAGTGCTGGTACTTTATAATAATTAATTAGGTAATAAGATTGTGTGAGCGATCTCGAAAACATATTAATAGAAGACGTCCAATAATAACAGTCAAATAATGATACATTTTCCATTTTTTTTAAATTTATTTGATATACAAAATAATGTACAATTGTAAACACTTAAATAGATCATCTTGTATAAATTATATTATGTTATATAGTGTAATGTGATGTATAGATACTACGCAGGTAGTATAGTTACACAAAATGTTTTTTTAATTGGTCGATTAAACATTAGATGTTTCATATATTTTTCAAATGATTAATCCCTTGTTTTTGAAGTTTCCCACTCAAGTCATTTAACACGCTTGACAAACGACATAATTTAAGACTTAATGTACAATTAACGGTTGTATTAATTATTTCAAAAACTTTAAGACTTACAAAATGCTTCTTCTGAAATGAGACATGATTAATAAATTCTATGTTATACTTATGTAACTCATTATCCGTAAGTAACATACATTGCTCATTAGTCATTACTATTATAAATAATGTATTATAATACGACAATCGAATAGTCGACAATGCATTTTTTCTTTTTTTTTTTTGTAATAGTTTTCATTATCAATGTACGTTATAATGTGTAACTCTATAAATCAGGGCTTGAAAACGTTATAATAACGTTATGATTATAACATATCTGTGGTCAAGATTTCGGATTACTCATCTCGGCGTGGCCCTTTGGGCGTAAACCACTTTGGGTGGGAAAGTATTGGCGTTTATTTAATATAACATAATATTTTTATAAATAATTATGAAACACATATTAGCTAATAACTATTTAAACATAAGGAGAATGGTATTAATTAATTAACTATTCATCGTCGACGTCTATAATTTTTAAATTTTTTTTAGTAGAGATTTACATACATCTAATCGACGAATAAGGTGTGTATTAAATTCTCCTTAAACGTGTAATAAATTCCCATATTTCTAAATGGTCAACTGCCATCAAATGTTGAAGATTAAATCAATGATAAGCAGCTTCCTCATGGTTAAACGTTTGTTCTTCTTTATTGAGTAAGCATTCGTGATTCATGAAGGTTCTAACGTAGGTATAGGGAAATAAAGTGGGGCTAGACAACGATTTCTTATGACTGTTAGTACTGATATAATTTTTTTCGAAAAACTTTAAGAGAAGAAATAAATTCATCAAGCTCTTAATTAAGACAGTTCATCAAATAACAAGTTTATACTATTTTCAATGTCACCAATTTTAACAATTGCTAAATCCAAAACTATTTAAATATAAATTGAAAATTCTGCGATTTCCTTATACTTTGAAAATGTTTTGTCTAACTAAATAAACATCCATGAATTTAAACTTTGTGGAAATTTTTCTTGATTATTTTAACTGCAGCTTTCTCAAAAGCGTTTCATGTTGGTTTTTACCTGGGAATTCAAGAAGTATCTTAAATAATCGTTCACAAGTTTGATTTTTTTTTTGCCCGGTGTAAGAACACAAATTCCCGGAATTCTGAAATTCTGAAACTTTAAAGTTTCAATTTCTTGGACTAAGGTGACTAGTGTACAGTTGAATATTTAATTTTATACTACTCAATAATCGGGATAGCGTTTAGCTACTGTTACCTGTTATAGATTCTATTATATTGTACTTTGATGTTTCAACCAATCCAACAAATTCGTTGTTAAATTTTTGGATACTATCTGATCATTTTCAAAATTTGTTGGACTTTATTTTTACAGAAGGGCCTGTTTAAAATTTGGCGCTACCAAGTTCACGTTAGCAACGCAACTAATTGTCGGGACATGTTTTTATGTTAAAATAATGTTGATTTCGATATTTATTTTAGAAATATTTGAAAGAGTCATAAAAATTAGTGCTTTTGAAGGTAGAGTGTCGTAGTGCTAAGCTCGTTTCACTCGATACGCAGGATACGACTTTGGACATGAGGAACTTGTTTGCACATGACAAACTATTTTCACATGAAGGACTGTTGTCTGTTTGCACATAATATGCACCAAAAAACAGTTGAGCTGCTGGCGTTAACTTGGCAGAGCAAAATTAGAAATCGTTCCATGGCCATTATGAGTGCATATAGTAAATATAGAAAGATATATAGGTCCAATCTTATATTATAGGGAATATTAATAAATTAAATATATTGAGTACCTAATAAGTTAATGTTGATTTATTTAATGTCGTCAATTAAGGTTTGTAAATAATTATAAATATTTTATTAAATAAACTAACACAGCAATAACAACTAATAATCAATAAATAAAATAATTTAGATAAAATATCATTAGGTACTCATTAGGTATGTTGAACTGGTGACATTGAATCGATAATTTGGGATTGAGAAGATTCTTGCATTCGACAAATTAATTTGTTAAATTAGCAAATTTTAAAATATATAAAGAGTAGGTAACAAGACAATTTTTTTTATAAATAGTCATAATATTATGTTAAATTAAATTTTAAATATATTAGACCTGCTTTAAACTATTTATTCCACTAAACTATTCACACCATTCTCATATAGGTAGGTACGTATAGATATTGACATATCAGGTGGTATGCAGTATTTTGAAAATTATTTCAACCTACCAAGTAGAAAACAATATAAATATAATATAAACCATTCTTAGAAAACAAATATGTGGTGATCCACTCGTATACTTCACTCAGAAAAATCGTTCGTATGCAAATTTACTATTGAATTCCAATTGAATTCATGCATTACAGAGACCTACTCGATGACACGACTACACGACATAATTTGAAACCTACTATACAGCATAGCGTGTACCCCATTTTTTTTTTTTATCTCGAGCATTGTAGCCATTAATGATTTAACGAAATTTAACGAGTCCGTAGCGTTTATGTATTTGGATTTTAATTTTATTCGATCAGACTTCCTAGTTTCATGCACTTATTGTAATACAGTGCGTAACAATACAACTTCATTTGCACGTGCTGTAACTATTTAACCCTCCTCGAGTTGGCTAAGAAAAATTAATGATCATTTACCTGATATACGTACTATAACGTTAAGGCAGCAGACAATGATACGCCGAGCACTTTATTTTCTCTATCCTCAATCGTGGACATAAAGCGTTATTTACGGTATGTTCTGAGTGTGCGTGTATTTCTCTAAAAGTGTAGTGTAATAAATGATTTTCTTGCATTACGATGCCATCTGCGTTGCAACGACTGAACGTATTGTACGTACTGAACAGCTTGCATGACTACAATAATTTCTTCTTTTTTTAGACGTTATAACAACCACAATACCTTTATATTATATTATTTATAAAGAACATTGACAATAAATATTATATTTGATTTATTAACGATAAATGTTCCATTTTTTTTTTTTTGTAATTTTCTTGTTAAAATATAAAATATATAGGTAGGTAGGTACCTAAGGTTATTAACTTGAATATAAAAAACAACAACTTTTTCCTAAATTTACAAATATTTTAAGTTTACAACAGAATAACCTTTTAGTATTTGGAAATAAGACTCCGAGGTGGATTATTGGTTGTTACAAACACAGGATATTGGAGGGTCAGAAATAATGTAGAGATTACTGAGGTTTATCAAAATCCAATCACAGTAAGTAGATGAAATAAGAAAGTCCAGGCCATGAGCAGGGAAAATAAGGATCGCTTATACACAGGTTTCAATGTGGTACTCCATAAGGTCGTAAAGACCAGTATGATGACCAATATTAAGGTGGGAAGTTCAGGTTGCAAAAATCGTAGAATGGGGGTAAGCCTGATACAGATTATCAGTTATGGATAAGGAAATATGGCATAGTATACCTATATTAATTGTCAGTATGGTATTAAAGGTCGACAACTACAGAGAAGAAGGATAATAACAATACACTTTATTTTGTTTTGTTTTTTATAAACAAATTTTACAATACGAGTAACCGGCTATTTAATCATTTTTGTTACGTATCTTTCATGTACTCAACAGATACGGTTATCTAACAAAGTTCCAATTTTTTCAATAACGGCTCCAATCCCGTTGGCATATTATCATACCCTTTCCTAACTCGTAGATTTAACATCAGCTCTGAATAATTTTATCATTCTGGAAAATACCATTTTTTTTTTTTATATTAGTATTATTCTAATATTTTTGATACTTATTTTATTTCCATTTTCAAATTGTCCATGCCAACTGACTAGATTTTTTTTACACACATTTGTTTAAAAATTCAATTTTTTTAATTTAATTTCTGAATGTCCAATAAATGTAAGTTGGTTCCGAATTGTCCATTCACTTGTATTATTTCAACAGAATAACACTACAACAGTTGAAAGAAATCCTTATAATTTCTTTCTTCGTTTTTAATGTACTACCATGCTAATGTAATAATATTGTAATACTAAAATATTTTTTTTTCTTCCAGTTTCTAAATCGTAAAATCAACTAACGTGGCCGTTGTACAGTGATCTCTACGTCTTGTTTTAAAATAACACAACCATGTTTAATTAAACGAAATGTTAATACTATTGTGTGTATCGGGAAAATCGCGTTGAATGTTGACACAAACCAAGTCCAATAGCGCAGTACGAAAAATACGAACTAGCATTACAAATTGAAATAAATATTAATGTCTGTAACTTCGAAAATGCACGTCGTTCTCGGAAAAATTGAATAGTTTTAAATTGTCTTTTTTTTTTTTTTTAATAAAACGTCAATATAATCGTCAATATTATCGGACTACGGAGGTAATGTAGAGAAATTATATCGGATGTATCAAATATTATGTCCACCAATTATGCTCAGGCGACGGGTCATCCGGAAAATAAATTATAAGTAACTGTAGCTGAGACGACTGCCATATTACAGTCGTATACTGCGAGAGGGTCCTATATCGGTGGGTAGCTCGGGCCACACATGGGTCGTAGTTTAAGTATATATAATATAGCACAGACCTGTCGAGAATCATTATACGACCGCAACAGAAATCCATTTGACAAACACTTTATTTGCGTATTTTCTTCTCTCCCGCGTCCTTTTCACCGTTCCGTTCTCTCGGCCGCCGTTTGTCACGAAACCCACCGCCGCCGCCGTCTGTCTAACCGTCTTCCCTTCGCCGCACCATAATATTATAATGCTATATATATATACACATACTGAGGTGGAGGTGGTGGTATCCGCGTTGGTATAGGTACATTCTTTTTTTTTTTTTTTGTGGGTATACATCGCGGTGGCTGCGCTTTCTCGTGTTTATTTCGCCCAGCGGAGGTGAATACATCTGACGGAATTCGTATGCCACCGGGTCCGAAGAATACATAAATCATGAGCGTTTAGCACGCGATGGCGGTTGCGTATATACGAGCACTGACGAAAGGCGTCTTGGATGAATAGTGCGCGAGTATATATGTATTGCGATATGCGGACAAGGGTTGGTTGTGTATAGGGGATGGTCGGTGGTGGGCGGTGGGGTTGCGACGGTGGCGGGAATGGGTGAGGAGGAAATGGCACGATGGTGTTTTTTATTTATTTCCTTATTTTTATGCTCGTGTGAGTCAGACCCGGCCGTCGTGTATAGGTGGTGGTTAGCAAAGAAATTACCGCTGAACGGGGGGACACGTCCGTCTGACGTTTAGCCACCATTCTGACTCTGACCAAAATATCTGGATGAAAACTCCAAGATCAACAGTACCACGTATCTCCGCCACCGCCATTATCGCCTCAGCAGATATTTATTTTTCCGTCCCCTCATCCGTGTCTCTATCTCTATATCTATATACCTCACACCAGTGCAGTAGCCAGGATGTTTTTTCGGGGGGGGGGGGGGGGGGTTATAATATTTGCTAGGGCTAGGGTACTACAGGATTTTCAAAAAAAATTATATTTTAATACCTATAATTTTTTTTCATTTATTTTCAATTTACTCATATAGATGAGAACTATAGGTATAAATGAAGTCAATTAAATAATTTTAATCATAACTAAAAGGTCAGATTTTACCAACTTTGATGATAATAATACTTCTTTCGACTGATGCAGTTGATACTGGTAATGTAGATAACATTTAAAAAAAACATTTATCTTTGGAAACAGCTCTTCTGGACACTTTGGTAATGTACCCAAGGGATGTTTAGGAATACAATTTTTTTCAATTGACTATTTTTGTTTTCAAAATTCAAATTCATTTTCAAGTAATTTGTAATTTTCTATAACCAAATCTTTTTAATAAAATGAAATTGCTGGTTTTAAGTCGTTGAATGAAGAATTTCCAATTTTATTGGGTAGTATACATGATAATGAAATAATAATATTAGAATTTGTTTGGAATCGTTCATTAAATGATGCAAGTATATCATCTAAATATACATAAAAAATTGATTGCCTAAAATAAGAAGCGTAGTCATTATTGTGTACTTGATAATTTTCTCGGTGCTTTTGAGTACCTACAACTCTTGGTATAACTGGAATTATTCCAACGGATTTACCAATTTCACAAGCACAAGCAGAAAAAAAATACAATTTCTGAATTTCCAATTTGATATTTCGGGGGAAGGGGGGGCTTAAGCCCAAAAGCCCCCCCCCTAGCTACGGCACTGCCTCACACAAATACTATGCCCGTATCTATATCTCCACTCCTCCCACTCGGCATTGCTATTATCTCTCCGTGAACCACGATAAGCGATGCCCCTGCCACCGATCTACTCGGCGAGTGTTTCGTTATTTATTCGATCGATCAAACGAAAACCACTTAGGCCGGCCCGTACGGTGTTTGTGCCAATTATATATTATACATGTAAATACGGCGGCCGTATCCCTCATCGATGCACAACACAATAGTGCATTAGTGCGTTACCGCTTGGTAATTTGATTTTTTCATGATAATTAATATTATAATATACTAGCTGACCCGGCAAACGTTGTTTTGCCATATAAATAATTTCCTAGTAATTTCTATTGTAGACAAAAAATAGCTTACTTATTGGAAGTATGTATGTATGTTAGAATGTGTATATTGTATGTATGTAAGAATGTGGTATATGCGTGAAATAAGCATGGAGCGCTGTAAACGATGAGGGAATATAAAAATAACAAAAGGGTGTATGTAAGATTTTTGTATGTTGTATCTATTTTTTTTTTTTTTTTATATATATAACCAATACCTTAGCAACCATTTATAAACAATTATTTCTACCGTAAATTATCAAAATCCCTGTTTGAGCACTTCTTTTATTTTTTTCTGGACAACCCTTATCACTTAGGGGTATGAAAAATAGATGTTAGCCGATTCTCATACCTACTGAATATGCACAAAAAATTTCATCAACATCTGTCAAGCCATTTCTGAGGAGTATGGCAACGAAAACTGTGACACGAGAATTTTATATATTAGATTATACTTACACTGACGTAGGTATATAATAGGCGAGTAAAAAGTTCTGCATATTATGCACTTTCCGCACACCGTTTCCACGCCGGTATACCACATAGTGCTCGACTGCTTGCTTCGCATACACTATATTATTATTATTATTATTATACACACTTTGTATTATTATGCGACAAAAGTTAACTAGCAGTGCGTTGTATTTTGTTTGCTTCCAAGTTATCACGATTTTGTGTGGGCATGTGTGTGCTGCATTATACGTTTATGTAAACCGACGTGGATATGTTAATTACGCGAAATTTGAATACTAGTTTATGTGTGCACGTGTTTTGGTCAAAAGTTTGCGTATCCGTATCCTTGAGGGTCTCGTTTTGGTCACACGGTAACACGCCACGTCATTATAGAGTAGCACACACACACCGTTACTATTTACATGGTATTAGAATATATTATTATTGTACTTTCATCGGTGAATATTATATATATGTATATACGTACGAAATGTTATTAGAGCGCGTGTTGTTGATACATCTCCATACGCTATTATGTGGCAAACTATACACACTGTCACTGTGTATAATAATGTCGGTATACCTACGTTAATTATTTTTTTACAATTTAATTAACGGGTGATTATTAATTTACCTTGTACAGATCGAATTAAAACAAACGAATAACTCTGCTGAAGCATCTCGCGAAGTGTTGGTGATTTTTACGCGTCGTACACACACTCACGCACACACACACACACACTTTTGACTTATCAGACACATATAATTCGATGGACACAAAGTACATATATACATTAGAAACATTGCAAGTTTCTGAAACACTCTGAAAACTTTGGTTTCTTTTCTCGGTAGCGTGTGTACGTGATAGACCGCGGGAAACCCGATTTTTAAAGACGGCAAGGCTGAACTAAAACAACTCGTAAGCAGACGGTGTAATAAATAACTGAGGAAACGCGTATATCAACTACAACTGTTTCACTGGAGGCAAAGCTCAAACTTTTTTTAAATGTTGTCATTTTAAACAGCGCAACGTGTATTTATCATTTATCATCTCCCGGTATTTGCAATAAGATATAAGTAAGTGATGCAAGTTGTTATTACTACGTTATATTATTATAACACAGTGATACGTACATTTTATTATTCGTGTTGGATAAATTTAAGTCAATATGTCAATAATAAAGATTTATGGAAAATCGGTTAATTCAGTTTATATCATGCATTTATGTAAAATAACAACATTTATAATATTTAACTAGTTCCATTATATATCATTATTATTTTATTTTGTCATGCCACTAGTAATGTAACTTTAACAATAGATCGGAAGATCTTCAACAACCCTACCACACTCTACCCTAGCCCTCAATGAAGTTCATCGTTGCAATCGGAGCGTTTTTCTTCCATAAAAACCATAAATTGGTAATGACTTGTCAATACTGGTAGTTATAATGTACATTCATATCTTTGTATTGAAATACTAAGATAATGCAGGCTAAAAACCTATGTTGATGAAGCCTTTACCAAAAAAAAAAATTTGTTCCACTTTGGATGGTAATATAACGTAATATGGTTTTAAATTAGGTACATGATTATGAACACTGATTCCGTGAGTATACAGTGAACATGTGAGATCTACAAAAGTGAGTTTTCTAACAGGACTAATTTTACATATTTCATACTGCGAATAAGTAAATGACTGTTATAAAAACGTCGAAACACAAAAACATCGAAATTTACAAACATTCTTAATACGTAAGGAATCAAAAGCCAATTGGTATGACTATACCTACTATGAGTTTAGAAAATATGTCTGTGATTGACGTTTATAGGAATTAACTAATGTACAGTACTATTGTGTATGTGTTATCCGTTAATCCTCACAAATATTGTAAATTACAGTTTTAAAAATAATAATAGATGAATATTATTGATATTTACCAATTTATATATTTATAACATTATCCGTTGTTAGATAATTGTAACTATAATAACCTGGTATACCGTATTTGGTCACTGAAATCGATCATACTCAACCTTAAGACATGATTGAATAGGTATATGTTGTTCCTAAAATAATCATAATCTTCTTTAACTGTCATTATAAAACAATATTTAATTAGCAAACTTTGATACAAATCACATAATATACCCAATTTAAAATAAAATATTTTGTATATTAATTTTGGAATTAAAATGTTTTAAAGTTTTGTCCGATCACTTAAATTAAATATAAGCAGGTACCTATTCTTTAATATAGGTAGGTATTCTTTTTAATATATACTGATTAGTAACTGTGTATATTAATACAGATCGATAATATTTTTTAAATTTCATGTCATAACCCATTTGTGGGTACTTACCTATCTAAAGAAAAAGTAAACGTGTATATTTTATACATTATAAGTAAATCACTAGTTCAGAAATTTAGTAGTTTTAAAACCATGCTTAAACTAATAGGTGTTTCAATAATAATAAAAAAAAAACAATAGAAATAATTAAAATATACCATTATGGATTCATCACAAAAATGTGTACCTACTATTATAATATTATGTTTTATACTGTTCTAATTATAATGTTTTAAAAAAAGTTTTATTATTTTTCAAATAATATTGTTTATTTGTTAATTTCGAAATGTAATATTATCATTGTTATTTATAACAATTTTTTTTTTTTTTAAAACAATTGATATCGAAAGTACGAGTAGGTACAACATTTATTAAGATGTATAACGGCAGTTGAATATCACCTGTGACTCAAATTTATTATTATTATTTTTTTTTATTGATCAATAAACATTGGCTGATAAGGCCAACTTGGGTAAATTGTTTTCTTTGTTTTTTGTTTTTTACGTTAAACATATTATACCCATATAATATGTGTGTTGTGTATGTTAAAATTAAACTGGACAAAATGATATGGTCTTAATGATTTTGGTAATAATTGTTATGTAATTCTCTGGTTCTATTCCCAGAGCTGAGTTCAAACTATATGTAATATCTAGATACAATAAGTGGTCGGACTATTTTAGTATATTATTCTGTTCTATGAACGTGCGTGTTATCTACTGCCTTTTTTTTTTTTTTATTTAAAGGTTTACAGGCTTCAACTGCTATGGTTATTAGCCGACTTTGACAAAACAAAAAAAAAAAAATAAAAAAAAATTACAATATTAGATTAAATTACAGTAATTATAGGTTAAAAATAAGATATTTGATTAAATTTTACATAAGTAAGTTTACATTTTTGTATAATATGAGCTTGATTTATATTTTATTAATAAGATTGTCTTTGGTGATGAACTGGATGATTTTTGGGTAGATTCTTCATTGAGGGCTTCTTTGATGTTGGGAGGGAGGTTGAAGAATGTTCGAGTTGGCTCGTATATTGGGCATTCTTCGAAAATATGTCTTATAGTGATGCGAGTTTGGCATGTGTTGCATATAGGGGGCTGGTCTTTATTGATAAGGAAGAAGTGTGTTAGAAACGTGTGGCCGATTCGAATGCGAGTAATGGCAATATTTTGACGTCGGCTGAGGTTCAGGGGAGTATAACCATTGTTTAATTGAACTTTTTATATGCTTTAGTTTGTTCGTTGGGGGGATGGAGTCCCAGATGTGTTGCCATGACTTGAGGGTTTTGTGTCTGATTGATGTAAAAATGTCGTTGGAAGATATTTTATCAATGACGATGTCGTGTACGTTTTGACTAGCTAAGGAGGCTGCTTCGTCAGCCATTTCGTTTCCTACTGCCTTATTGTGTTCCGTAAATATCGCACATTGAAAGGTCTCACTTTTTACCACAAAGAAATTTAAATTACATATATATGTCCTTATATGTATTCGTATTTTTAAGTAAACAATTTAAAACAAAGTCCCAGTAAGTAGGTTATTCTGTAACTAAAAATATAAAAACACAGTTTTTTTTATATAGTTTTTTATGTTCAAATTTGGACGAAATTACATATTATTAAATAACCCAAGAATTTTAATTATTTTGTTTTAAATTAAAAACATTATTCGTGGATACTTGAAATTTCTCAAGTATATTATTGTATACAAATATTGAAATTTGCAGATAATTTGCAAATAATATTAATTCAACTTACGGCTACCGTATTAATAATAACAATATAAAATAAATATAATATAAAATATCCTTTACTGATAAACCGTCTTCGCTCAGAACAGTTTTATTCTATACAATGATATTATATAATATAATACAATACATTACAGTGACCCACTTGTCACTTACTATAGCAGAGTGACATCTACTTACCCTCTTGTTTTTTCAAAATAGTAATTTTTGTAGCTAGTTAATAATATAATAATTAAAAGATATCATTTTTTTCTTATATAGTCAATTTATATTCTAAGCAAATGGTGGAATAATATTGTGTTGGTTTAACTATTAGAAAAGTACCTATATTTTATTTTCCGTAAAAACTGTTTTGGGAGGAAATGAGCACAGCAATTTTCTTTTATGATCAGGCATTGTTGGATGAATTGTTTAGATATTTTATCTAATACATTTTGTATTTATTTTTCATTCGATATCTTACAAATATTCCTTATAATGTTATATTTTCCAACACCAACATTTTCATTTTATCAGCATAAATAAAAAAGAACGGAATATTTGCTCAGCTGTATAGAAGACTTTAAGACTTTAAGAGTAGGTACTTTGCCATTGAGTAGGTCACCATCATGATTCTATGTGGATGCTGTGCCCACATAACGTGTTTTCTTCGTCTTACTAATGCATAACGTATCAAATTTTACGTTCAAGACTTCAAGTTCCTACAGTTTTTCATGTTTGAATTACAATAAAAAAATGAAAATAATTTTGTTGAAAACTGGTTTTTCGTAAAAATTCTGGCTTTTCTTTTAATGTTTTATTTTTCCCATTGACATTTTTTACTTTTGACCTCGTAAAAGTACCAACTAGATCCACTTTCCTAACCAAAAAATATATTGAAGTTGAAAAGACAAGCCTTTTTTTCTACTATAAAAAGTGTTTTTAGACAAAATATATATGAAAAAAAAAAACACAAAATCATTGTAAAACCAATACTTTTATTGCTCCTCTCAGAATATAAAATGTCAAACACTAGTATTAACATTTTTCTTTTCTATCTCGATCTCGAATTTATATTGTGCAGGGAATCAAATTATGTTATATTTATGATATAATATCATTGAGAATAGTTATAGTATTTTCATATTATATTTTTTTTCGATAATAACATAATAATATAGTCGATTCGGTATAATAATGTTATAATAGCTACGAAGTGCTCACACTACATCTTAAACAGAAACGTACATTTTGTTATATTTACAAAACATTGAATTTTAATTAAATTTTGTACCGTAGACTTTTTATCCAAGACAGTTGGCAGCCTAGTGTCGTGGATTCTAAATATTCTCAACAGTGAAATACGGCGCACTGCAAATACTGTGGATGTAACATATTGCATAGACAAATACAATATATTTTCTATCGAAAAACATCATGAACCCGTCGGACCGTTGAACTCTGCAAGACACCCCGCATGTCCGACGGCGGAAATGGGATGTTTTCTGTTTCAATATAATAATAATAGTATAATATTATTATGTACACCTACATATACGATAGACTGGCTAAAAAAAAAACGCACGCTCCGAAGAACACACACTATATAATATGTGCGCAGTATACCGCCACAGGGTTCGACTTATCAAACGCACAAGTAGCGACATTATTGCATTACGGTGTTTTCTTTGCTCGGCGATAAATTTAATATCGACTCCAATATTTACCACCCCACCGACACACCACTCCCGTGGCGTTATCGCCACCCTTAATATTAAAGCGCAGAAAAACTTCGGAGCCAATTTCGGCATAAACACAGGGCGTGAACTACAATACTGAGTGTATAATGCGTATAATAATATAGTTGTAGTGGTGGTGACTCGAGATTAACAGCGACCATCTCCGATTAATAACCGTATCGATAACAACTCAGTTAAAACAATATAATAATAATAGTTTTTTTTTTCTATCGAACAAAAGTGTATATTATTATATTTACAATCTGTATTTACATGTTATACGACAAGTACATTTGATGAGATTTGATTGACGGGAGGTGGAAGTCACCCAGTGCCATTTTCAAGATGTAACGATAGCCGATAGTTATACTGTATATTTGAACATTTTACTTTGCATAATTTACTATTGAATGTCTCTTAAATAGTGCTTACATTTATACATTTTTATTGATATATTTTAGAATTGTATCTAGTTTGAATACATATTTTATGAAATTATGAACTAACAAAACTAGGTAGGCAGGTATAATGTGTATAATAATATACAGTAGACGCCGCTTATAAGACTCACATTGGGACCAACACAAAGTGAGTCTTATAACCGAATGAATCTTATAGGCGAAGTGGAAAAAAAAATTAATTACGTATTTATAAATTTGATTTTACTATATATTTTGCTTTGATTTTAATACTTTAACACATATTACATATTACATACTTTATTATTGAATAAATTTAATAATCCTGATAAAAAAAAACTAAAATTATAATAGGTAAATATTACATATAAAAATATTATAAAAATTATACATTAATAAAAAATTATAAAGGATGTATGTACATATTATAATGTATTTATTATTTATTTTTATTATACGTTATAAGGTACCACCAGAAAATAGAAATAATCAACACGAATATTATTTACATTTTCTATAACAATTTATTTCTAAATTATAACCAAAAAAGTTTATTTTCTACTATTTATTTTACGAAATTTCAGTCTTATAACCGAAGTGTTGAGTCTTATAACCGATTTCTTTTTAATGTATTTGGATACGTCCGGACCGTTCCAAACGATTTTGAGTCTAATAAGCGACTGAACCTTATATCCGTGAGTCTTATAAGCGGCTTCTACTGTAGTTGTAGTGGTGGTGACTCGAGATTAACAGCGACCATCTCCGATTAATAACCGCATCGATAACAATTCTTGTAACAATATAACAATAAAAGTTTTTTTTTTTTTCTATCGAACAAAAGTGTATATTATTATATTTACAATCTGTATTTACATGTTATACGACAAGTACATTTGATGAGATTTGATTGACGGGAGGCGGAAGTCACCCTGCAGTGCCGTTTTCGAGATGTGACGATAGCCGATAGTTATACTGTATATTTGAACATTTTACTTTGCATAATTTACTATTGAATGTCTCTTAAATAGTGCTCACATTTATACATTTTTATTGATATATTTTAGAACTGTATCTATTTTGAATACATATTTTATGAAATTATGAACTAACAAAACTAGGTAGGCAGGTATAATGCGTATAATAATATAGTTGTAGTGGTGGTGACTCGAGATTAACAGCGACCATCTCCGATTAATAACCGTATCGATAACAACTCAGTTGTAACAATATAATAATAATAGTTTTTTTTTTTCTATCGAACAAAAGTGTATTTTATTATATTTACAATCTGTATTTACATGTTATACGACAAGTACATTTGATGAGATTTGATTGACGGAAGGCGGAAGTCACCCTGCAGTGCCGTTTTCAAGATGTAACGATAGCCGGATATAGGTACTGTATATTTGAACATTTTACTTTGCATAATTTACTATTGAATGTCTCTTAAATAGTGCTTACATTTATACATTTTTATTGATATATTTTAGAATCGTATCTATTTTGAATACATATTTTATGAAATTATGAACTAACAAAACTAGGTAGGTATAGGTAGATAGTAGGTAGCTACATTTAATTAATTTCTATAGATTAAATTTTTTTTTTTTAGACTACGGTAAAGTAAAACTTTCCTAATCGACAATTTTGGATACTGACCGGAGCAATGAGTGTATTGATCGTACAATGATGTGTGTTTTAAAGTTTTTATTTGATGTTTAGAACACAACAAAGTAGTCACAACATACTATTTTTTACAATAGAAAAAATGCTTTGATCTTCAAATTCGAGGGTGGTTCTGATAAAAATTGAAACTAGTTCCAGGTATTTATTGGGGGTAAAAGTATAAATCCACAGTACTTTTCAATATATTTAAAACAACCTCGGAAATTCTCAAATTCTTTTGTTGCTTAAAATGTATACAATTTTCAATTTGAATAACCAAGGCTTGAAAATATAATATACGATTCTTCGTCAGTTTCATTTCAGTATCTCAATCATCTCAAAAGTATAAATGTACATTTTTGACATTTCAAGTTCAAATTCAATGAAAATATTAGATATTTGAACAAAAATAAGGATCTTTGAAATTTTGTTCAAAACATATTAATCTTAGGGACTTGAAACTTTTCGTTATACTTCTAATATTATTTACTATTACAATGAAGTTTTCCAAAATATTCTAATTAATTGTATGGTATTGCGTATTTATACTTGAATGGTAAGTTAGTATATATAATTAATAGCATAATAAATGCCATATTGTTGTCAACCTACCACTTAACAGGTTACTATAATTGTAAAACAAATAATTTTTATTTTAATATACCTAAGTATAATATTATCATGAAAATATATACTTAATAATAATTGTTGAAAGACCGTTTCCCCTTTTGAATGCGATGATATTTTATTTGTATTTTATATTTTCAATTCAAATTTAACAAATACATTACAATTACTTACTCGATGACTATAGTATGACTATTGACTAGTATGCACATGTGTATTACTTGTACAGCAGAGTGGTTAGTGATTACCTACTTTTCCCATTTTTTTTTTTTAACATATTTCAGTGATTTTCAGAGAATATTGGTTTAAATATTTAATAGATTTTTAAGTCATAGGTATATATATGGTTTTTGCCCTATAATAATCATATACTCGCATGAATTAATCCCACCGTTTCGCCGAATAAAAAAAAAAAATATGAGCATGATGGTTACGAAAAACCTACAAGCGAATCATTATTATTTCCGACGACAACAATGATTTTATTTTATTTATATGAATATATATATACGTATAAATATATATATTTTACTATATATTGCACCCAAGTCGTTAAAACGAATCACGCGATATAATGACATTCATACCGTGCAAATCAAATCGCATAATATTATTGTAATACTCCTGTGGACAATTTGACGACACCGTGTTTGCTCCAATGTACATTGCGACGCTCGTGTAAGCCTTAAATTATACAGGAATGGGTTTTCGTGCACTGTCACATGTCCCACGATCGCTTTATAATGCACCCCCCCTAATGTACGAATATTAGTAGATAATATTTTGTTTGTGTTAGCTGCTACTGCAATACGCCAATAGTTGTTACGACGAACTAACACAATTAGTGGTATTTAACTCGTTGAGATCTGATGGACAGCATCCAATTATGTACCTAAATCGGTGTGAGTACCTACGCTGTGAATTACCTATCAAGGATATCGAGAGTCAATGGCACTGATCAATGCATGTCGCATTGTTTGCAATTTATTTAATCTATTAAATAATAAATATTATGAACTATTATTGTTATTATTATCCTGGCTTTCGAGTCGTTCACATTATTTTTACGAATAAATAAAAAGAATTGATACCAATATATAATCACACCATGAAAACACCATTAACGTTTCAAATAATGAATTGCTTTATGCATAATATAATATATTATATTGTTACACACGGGTAACATGTTAGAGACTGCAGAGTCAACAAATTAATATTCTAGCATTGTATTTACAAGGATGTTATAGTGAGATAGTTTATGGTGTATACTAGAGATATATTGTATACTGTATATAGGTACGTACCTACCTAATGCTTATAATAAAAGTCTGGTCAAAAAATTATTTTGAATAAAATAATGATATACAAGTTTTTTTATCATGTATATATATTTTTTCACTTTAAATAAATAAAATGTACAATAACATTATACACTTTTTAATTTGAAGACGTTGCTAGTTATAGGCAGGTATAACAATTTATATAGGGTTTATATATTTACTCGGGTTTTTAGTGACAAATCCTCGCCGCATATACAGTGTTCCAAACAGTACAATCCTTCACAGTAAAAACCGACTAAATAACCCTCGAGCTAATGCCAGTAAATATCGAAATCTTAAAAAATAATTTAAAAAAAATAAATGTACCAAGATCAATAACATTTCATAATATTTTGATAAAGTCCTCTTCACTAGCATCATAGTACGTATAATATAGCTGGTACATTTTCAAAATTCCAAATCATTGACTCGTCGACAGTAAATCAACGGGTCTTGAATAAATTGTTTTAATAATGACCGTTTGACAAACAAAAATTATTTTCAGCAAAGATACATCAATATTTTCATAATTAATACATGGTATTTTGAAAAATAATTCAGTTAAAAAAAAATTTAAAGATTTAAGCTTTTAGAGAATTAGGAAATTGAATTTTTGATATAAATAAGGTAAAAAATTTAAAGTACTTCAAATCAAATGATCTAAAAAGAATAAATTAAAATTGAGAGTAAAAAGTTATGATATAGTATTTTAAAACATTTTTTTTTTTTTGTAACGCTTATAATATGCGTTTGAAAATCAACTGTTTTTATACTGTTTTTGTTTGTTTTAAATTTAATTTAACTTTTCTTGAATCTAATCGGTAAAACTTAAGCAATAGACATATGCGTTGTATATGAAAATACAAAAAGGAATTAGCTCACAACATAAATATACACTTACATATTATTATCTACAAATGTCAGATGTCTATGGTGTAAAAATATTGGTATTCTCCCTTTCTCGTCACTAAACATAGTATTATTATTTTAGTATTCTTATTTCTGAATACTAACTAATAGAAAATCTGATTTTCCAAAATACGGTTTATATTAATATAATGTGTTATTAATTATTGTTTAAATTACTTTTTTAAAAATACATTTTATATTTAACATTAACAGTACAGTATATTAATATGTGACTATCTACCTATACAGTTTTATAAAATTAATAACTTGGGATAACAAATAAAAACATAATATAATATGAATCCTACGTTATTTAATTTTATTATATCCCATTTTGCTTTGCGATTGCATATTAAAAGTTGTTTGTATACATCCAAATTAACTAGCTTTTTAATATATTAAAATACTTAATTAAATTGTTTTATAATAGGAAGGCATAAACAAATCAAAATACGGTAATTAATAAATATTTATCAATTGAATAATGTGATTATAAGATTTATAACAGTTTAATACTCATAATTCATATTATTAATTAATAAATTAAACAAATAATTTCTTACACACACATGAAAAATTAAAATTAAACATGACTTCCAAGTTTGGTATAGGTATTACTGGTATTACGTAAAAACATATATAAACAAAAATTATTTTTGAAAACTACCTACCAACATTTTTTTGTTAAATATTTTAATAAATCTTTAAATACAGTTTGTATACAATTTAAAATTTTATCTTTTCATATTTTAATAAAAGTTATTATTATTTACTTTTTGTTTTCATTTATTAAAATGAGACATTCCTAGCCGTAGGCTATCTATATCTATGGAAAACAGAGATCAATATTAGTTTGTGGGTATTTTAAAAATATAATTATAAATATATATACAAAAAGGTGGGCAAGTGGGTGTCGCTCTGCTGTACAGTAGGTTACAAGTGGGTCACTGTATAATGGATGGTATTAAATTTGAATTCAATGATATAATATCATTGTATAAGAAAAACGATTCTGAGCGGTGATGGTATGTCAGTCTATGTATAAGGCATATTATATACATATCTATGGTATTAAACAAAAAATTGACCTATAATAGGTACCTATAATAAATTCCAAATTAATCATATCACAATATCCATTAGATACTTATAACGCGTTATACATCAACAAAAACCGTGATACTATCATAGATATATAATAGTACACTTTAGAAGTTTCAAGTACCCACGAATAGTATTATTCAATCACAACAAAATAACTAAAATCGTAATTCTTGTTTTAAATATGAAATTTTGTCTAAATTTGAAATTAAAATGTCTGTAAAAAATAAGTGTGTTTATATATTTTTTAGATTTTTTGGTTACAGTATGAATTATTTAAGAGAATATTTGTTTTAAATTTTCAACTCTTAGTTATAAAAACTGAACATTTTATAATTTTTTAATTCCAACGATTGATAATTTTTGAGATTTTGATAAATTTTGTCAAAATTCCAACTTTAAATGCTTATAAAAAAAAATCGTGCCTATGTATTTTTAATATTTTTCAACTGATATTGTACCAATATATCAGGAGCCTTGTATTAAATTTTTACACTTTTTGGCCCAACAGATAAAACTTTATTGATATTTATAGAAAAAAAAACTAAAAAAAATTGAAAGCTGTAAATGTCCATAAACAGCTAAAAAAGAGTCAAAATATTTTCAAAATTATATGGTGTATAGAAAATGCTAATTTAAACATTCAGTGAAATTTTCATGTATCTACAGTTGTTCGTTTTTGAATTACAACAAAATAAGGAAATCGCTACATGAGAAATCGAGTGAATATCCAATGTTGTAAAAATTTTAATTTCAAACGCTCATAAAAATTTAACTTGACTGTCCGGTAGAGATTTTTTAATTGATAAAGGTAGATAATCTTATAAGGAATCTTGTGTTTCATTTTCAAATCTTAGATTTAAAAAGAAAAATTTTTACGAATTCTTAACTCAAAATAATTTACAAATTTTCGTGATTTTTCCATATTTTTTAAATTTTTGAACTTTAAATGCTTATAAAAAAAAATTGTGACTAAGGATTTTTAATATTTTTCATCTGCCTTTGAAACAATATACTAGGAGCCTTCTATTAAATTTTCAAGCTTTCGCAACCAACAAATAAAATTTTATTGATATTTCTAGAAAAAAAACTAAAAAAAAATGAAAAATGAAAATGTCCCTAAACAGTTCAAAATAAATCAAAATATTTTGAAAATGTTATCGTGTATAGAAAATGCAAATATAAACAACCAGTGAAAATTTCATGTATCTACGGTCATTTGTTTTAAAGTTACACCAAAAACCAAATTCGATTTTTTGGAAAATCGATTTTGCGTAAAAATTCCCGTTTTTCCTTAATTTTTATGTTGTTTTTCCCGGCGCTTGTGAAAACTACTGGAAAATGTTTACTTTTGACCCCCCAAAGTACCAACTAGATTCACTTTCCTATCAGAAAAGGTACTATTGAAGAAAATCGAAGCACTTTTACTGTCCCAAAACGTGATGACAGACACAAAAAAAATATAAAAATATAAAAATATAAAAATATAAAAATATAAAAACACACATCATTGTAAAACCAATACATTCATCGCTCCGCTCAGAATCTAAAATATGAGCAGATGTATATTATACTATTAGCAAACTAAATAATTACATGATTACGGAATATACTAAATGCGAAAATTATTAACAACAATAAACATATACAGATTAGGCTAGAGGTTGATTTTAACTAATGAGATCGTGAGGGATTATTATTTACTAAAATGTATTATTTTACTTTTATGATTCATGTTATAACATTTTGAGTTTTAATGCACAATGTACATACCTATTGAAATAGTTTTTTTAAGGCATGTGCTAAACAGTGAACACTAGTTAATTTGTTCATAACACTAATAAAACTGTATTACACAATAATATTATTAGGCAGAATATAATATAATATAAATGTAATAAAAAATAAATAAATACCTCGACTTATTTGTAACTATTTTATGGGTTTATGATGGGTAAAACAAAATAATAATTAAATATCAATCGATATTTTAAAATTTTGATCCATGGAAGACTTTTCTGAATAGGCAATGTCAAACAAAGTATAAAGATTAAAACGTGTGTACATACTACATAATATATTATTATCTTGTGGATACACACGCGATGGTAAGTTAAAATACATAGCATGCATTCTGTAATAAAACTACTCCTAACAACCAGTGCTTGGAATTGTTATGAACTTATAAACATTATAGACTCGCTCATGACAATTCACTAAACACAATACACCATTTCATACCAATAATATAACAATAATCAACCACTATCATGTCGTTAAAAACGTATAATAATTACATCCCTCTGTTAATATTGCAGTTTAAACTGTTTAATAGGACATACGAAAATTATTTTTTTCTTATTAATAGGTCTACAAAATCACATATAACATGTCTAAAAAATAATATTTAATTGTTTGAATGTATAACGTACTTACAGTGTATGCCCCCCTATCATGGAAGTTATATTTTTTATTTGATAGTTCTTAAATGTTCTAGTAAAAAGTGGCAAATAGAGAGTAATACCGAAAATTATTTTTTAAAGCTACCACCTGAGCCCATTTTTTTTTTTTAATCGATAAACTTGTTTGTTACTTTTAGAGCAATTTAACTTCATCGAACCGTTTTTAACGTATATTACGTTAAAACAATAATCATTATATTCTCTTATATATATTTAATTATTTATAGTTAATATTGTTTTCCCTTTTTTTACTAAAAATAATTTACCCATTATAATCATGGGTCCCCCCGCACGAACATGTTTAGTGGGACCCATTATCTTCTTGAAGAATAAATAAAAATAAAATAAATAAGTAAATAAATAATCATCTAAAATAGGTAGTTAAAATGTATAATAAAATGTTACTGTCAAATTCTTAAATCTGCTAAACTTCATACATTATGTAGTCAATTTATATTGTTATCACTGAGCCGTGACTAATAAAATATGAACATTCGTGGTAGTGTGTATAGATATTCAACCATGTGGTTGTAGTGTTGTACCTACATTATATTTGTGTATAGCCAGCTAATGCATTACCCACTGAAATTATGGAACATATTATATAATCCAGATATGGTTTATCTTAAAAAATGAATTGCATTAATATGAATTGTAATAACATATTTTAACATTTTAAATACTTTACTTTTGATCGAATGTACTTCGTTAAAATGATATATTTGTTCTACTAAGAAGTAATAACATGTTTTAACGCCAGACTGGAGAATATGATGGTTTGTTATCATTTACATAAATATCTTGAAGAATAAAGAAACAACAACTGTACGATTCCAATATTTCAATAACATTAATTTTTGATCTCTTACGGTAATTTGTTTTGAAAATACAATTGTGAATTCAAGTTATTTTCTATACTCAATAGTCATTAAGATCGACAGAAAGTTGGACTTTTGATTTGTAAAATATGAATTTTCAAATTTCAACATAATAGTGTCCATACGATATTATGCTATATTTAGCTGTTCTATACATTTATAATTATTTTATATAAAAACACTAAAATTATCAAATGTTTGTAATGATTTGCAGTAAAATAATTTTAAATAATAATGTATTACTAAACACACATAATAATTTATTTCTTAACTGATAAAAAACATTGCAATTTATAATGCTTTACACCTTTATAGTTTTTATCTTCAAATACTAGAACCGTAGAAAGCTTTAAAGTTATACACGTTATACGCAACTATGTGCTAAAATGAATTTTATTACAGGTGCTTACAAACAAAAAACTAAATTCCCATAGGAATTTAAAAAGCTTTAGAATCCATTTTGTGTTTATGTGTATTACAAACTCCAAAACCCATCTAAGATATTCACTATTTTACTAATGAATTATTTTTACATTCGTTAAAATTATAATTTTAACATTGATATATAATTATATAAATAGCTAATATCATATAGGTACTTACACATTATTCTAACTACATAAAAATCTACTTATATATTAACGAAAATGTTTCAAAATTAGTCTGAACAGAAAATCCAATATCTTATTACAGAGATGTTATTACTATTATAGGCCGAATTATTTATTTATTGAAATGTTTCAAATCTTTATAGAAATGAGAATATTTAATAAGCACCATGATTGCACAATGCACAGTATTTACCCATACACAGCGTGGTTTATTAAAATATTAGTTTATAATAAATGAAAAAAATACTATACCATAATATTTGTTCGAAAGATTTAGTTAAATAACTATAATATTTAAACGAAGAATTTAAAAAATATTTATGAATTGCTCAAAAAAAACATTTTATCTGTTCTAAAGAAGAACAATGAAACAAATTGTGCAACGTTCCGGTATTATAAACACGTGTTTTCAATGTGATGTTAAATTTACATAGCTTTGAGCTGTATGTCACTGCTTGGAGTTATATATTCAAATGTTTGTGATTATTGTAGGCTGTAGGATGTTACTGTGTTAAACTTAAAAATCAAAGAAATCACTAGCAACTACAGTAAAATGATTGACATGTGATATTATAATATAATACTCGAAGTAGGCAAGTACAAATTCAGTCTGAACAGGTTGCTTGATTATGAAAAAAACATATTATAAGAACTGAAAAAACCATTTAACGGATGTAAATTTTAAAAAGTACAAAAACATTTTTACAACTTTTCAAAACGATCTGCAGTATTCGGTAAGTTATATCAAATGTCTTCACGTCATAAACAAATAGTGTAGGTATAGGTACCACAATAAGTCTTTAAAAATAAGATTATCGAAATATTCATCTTATACAACAAATCAAAATGAAAATATTAAGAATCTTGTTATATTTTTGGAATGGAAGTATTCAAATCTTATAAACTATGACAACAAATAGCATTACATAATATTATCTGATGAAGCAGCCATAACCTGCTAGATAAAATTATAAATTTATTTATACATAAGGTATATATTTCAAAACTTGTATTTAATGAAAACGGTTTTCAGCATATTTATTAAAATGTAAACTTACTTACTTACCTATAAACAAATATCGCGTGTGCTTATTAAATAATATGTCGTGTGTGTTTTTAAAATACACACGCAAACAGACATCTGAAGACACCAATGCATAACCGAAAATAATGTTTGTTTTAATTTTTTCAAATACCTACTAAGATTAATGATTCAGAACTTTAAAGTAAAATATACTTTGGGTTCAAAATACATATATTTTAAAAACATAGAAGTAAAGAAATTAATTAATAGAAAATGAATAGAAAATCAAATTATTGACATAGTAATATCAACGCACAAACTAAACAAGAACAACAATTATTACATTTGAAGGATACAAGCAGGCCCTCAATTGACTGTGTAAGATATAAAAATCAAAGCTTAATATTTATTGTTGGAAAGCAATAAAACAATCACTCGTAAAAAGTAGACATAGGTATTATACTTTATTACTTTAACTACCTACCTACTAAAATAAAAACAATATTTATAAAATGTAGTTAGTTTAAAGATATAAAAACAAAAATACCCTTATTATAAATCTGGTTAAAAATAAATAAATTATCCATCATGAATTAATATAATATTGAACATTTCAAACTATAAATAATTATTGTATTATAACTAATACTAAATGGCTCATTGCTCAATCACGGCTAGACCAATTGTAATTATCTGTTATTTGATGGACTCGTCTCAACCCCGAATAGCAGAATAACTATTAAAATATCGGAAATATCCACCAAAAAATTAGGAAATCTGGATGGCAAAAAAAAACAGTCTCTCTTTCAAAAAATAAACTAAATAATAGTATATTTTTGTTTTTGTAAGTTTTCTCTTGGTTATGATTAAATATAATATTAGACCTGTATATTACATTTGGTAAAAACCCTATAATTTAATAAAAATGGTATTCCTAACGCTATTTTTTTCAAAAGTAGTACCGGGAACTTACACATCATAAACAAAGTGCTAATAAAACATTCGTAATTACGTACGCACCTTGCGGAGTCTGCAATCCACCACAGGTGCCAACCACCGGTCGCATAATCATAAGCGTGTCTCACGGGCAATGCGCCTGACGGGATGGCTATAATAATATAATATAATCAAACTTGTCCTCACCGACTCGTTGACTGATCACCATACAACCCAAATAATGGTAATTTGAGGATTGCAATTTTCAAGGCACCTTATTACTACCACCATGTAAGTGTGCAGTAAGAAGGAATCTTCCGAAATTCGAATTTTTTAATGGTGCTTGCACAAGCATTTTGAGATGCAACATCGATGATCGATGAACATTTTTAAGTTTTGAACACCTTTTTTTTTTACGTAGTATCGAAGACCGGAGCGAGAACCTAACTTTCGCTCCGGCCCTCATCGTTTATTGGCACAATAATGCATGAATACATGAACAATATACCAACACAATGCATGGTGGTTATGCCCCCACTACCTGTCAGACTTTCCCAGAGGTCGGTTTTGAACACCTTACACCGAATATTAAATAATTAATTGAACAAAGTTTGAACCATAATACTATAGAGTTGGCACTTTTAACGGGAAACCATGTGCACGGGATCAACTAGACAAGTATTTTTATAAAAGAGAGATACAGTAGAAAAAAAATGCTTTTTTGATAGAAATCATCAAAAAATCATTGAATGCTTTTTTAAGTTCTTGATAGTTTTTAAAGTCATAGCAATTTACAACTGTTAGATATTATGTAAAAAATATAAAAAAAATACAACAATATAAATCAATAAACAGCACCATCGTAAAATTATTTAATTGGCTATATTCAATCATAAGGAATACTACCTATCTAAAATACGATATTAGGTAATACATAATAATTTATACGAGGATCAAACATTATCTAGACTCTAGATAGGAAGTAGGTGATTTTTTTAACTAGAAATAATATTATAAATTTTATGACGATAAATTATTTCATTAGAAGAAAAATACCCTAAGCAAAACCTGTCTTTATTAAATGTCAAGGTGATTTTAAACATGGTTAAGTTAAAAAAAAAAAATAACTGAGATTTTCAAATGTACAATGTGGCATTATGTAGTACCGTGTATTTCAATTTTCAACTATCAGATTTCTTATCTAAAGTTATAATTTTTGTTGATGAAATTAAGATAAAAAAATTGAAGGATTTTAGTTATTTTACAAAATATTATTTATTACACATACAATGCGAGATACAATGAAAAATATTACCAAAACGAGATAAATCAGAACATTGTATATACAAAAAGTAAGATAGCAACCATCAATAGACTGGAAATTAGACACGCGGGAATCATATAAATGAACATTTAATGAAAAAATAAAAATTTTCGAGTATATGAAATATGCAGCGATATTACACAAACTGTAAAATCCAAAATAACATAGGTATTTCATGAAATACGAATATAAAACCAAACGAGGTATAGGATCCTCGAAGGAACATTAGAATTTAGATCAAACCCATTATAATAAATTGAAAGTAATATACATTTTCTGACTTATACAAAAACGATATGAGTGTAGGTATATAGTATATGTAGTTTCGAAATAAAAAAATTATGATTTTCATAAATATATTTTGGTGAACATTTATTATACGCACTATACATACAAACTTTTTTTTATTTGAAAAATCAACTTAGTGGTCGCCATGTGCGTTAGACCATAGAAATTAAATTTTAAAGATGGAGCAATAGGACATGATATTTTGTAGACTAAAATATTATGATAAACATTGTAGGCAATTTATTAAATGATACTTAAACATATAAATTATGATTACCTCTATACAAGCTTCAATTTTGAAATTATTACAGTTTCCAGATTATATTTATTATTTAAAAATCATAACTTTTCATTTTCACAAAAAAATGTGTCACTTGATCTACCTATTGCAGGCAGACCAGTTTCAGAAATTGGACTACGTTTATTTTTAAATTATTAGTCCATCCAAAAATAGCAGTATGTCAATAGTGTATTGTGTGGCAAGGGCGGGAAGTGATCTATTTCAGTCGCGAGCTCATTTCGCCCAAGACTGAAATTGCCTTCCCGCACGAGCCACACATATTATTTTTGTCACTCCTCTGCGTCCATCGATCACGTCAAAGATATTACAGGGATCTATGCAACAACCACACTATTCTACGAAAACAATATTTCTTGAAAGAAACCATTTGTTTTTATACATTATAATATGAATATAGGATGTAACCAAAAGTTTATGTTTTGTAAGTACCATGCTATAGATTTCATTGTCTGGTTGTGCAGGGGATACGCGTGATATGCGGGCCCAAAACTTTTGGGGATTTCCACTTTACCGTCCAGCACTATGGGGATTCCCACTTAACCTCCCGCTGGTGAAAAAAGGTCGCTTACCGACGTTTCAACAGTCATCGAAAACTAAACTTTAAGTGCAATCGTGGCAAAAAAATAATTGAATATCAACTTTAAAAAAATATAATATTTATTTATTAAATATTATAGTATATTATATTGTTATAGAAAGTAAATAAAATATTTACCAAAATATAACTAATAGTTTATTATAACTTAATTTCTATTCATTTACAATTTTTCACCACCTTTCATAAGACTAGCACACTGACACAATCGGAAAAATGGAACAATATTCAAAATGAGGGTATAAATTACCTACACTAAGCTACAACAACAAATTAAGCTTTCTAGTGTTTCTTCACTAACACTTGCTTGAAGAAAATTGTAACACGCTACCTACCTATACTCTTTACTCACTCCGCTGTAGTTAGGTTTATGCGAAAGGATTGGATGGTTTTTGAGAGTTTCACTTATCGTTAAGCTCGTATTTCACAAAATGCTGACTAACTCTACTATGACATAATTAGTTTCACTTAAAAAAAAAACTATTAATATTGTCATTTATTTAGACGGTATATAATGAAAATGTTCCAACATTCCGTTGATTTATGATGATGATTTATATTATTTACACAAACTCTGCAGTTGATTTCTCGTAATTGAAAATATTAAACAATTTCAACTCATTTTCGACACATAACACAATAATTCGAGAACACGGGGATTGACGATCGAAACGGTGCCAGTTTGTACAATACCTTGATATATTATATTAGTTTGTAGAATAATGAACAGTGACAATACCAATACCCGAAAAATAATATGTACCATGAATAAACCTAGTAAAAGGTAAGTACAAAGATTATAATATATCATTTACCGTGAATATCATTATCTACAAAATGGAGGTCATATTATATTATAATGTATAACACTATCTGCAGGTATATACAAATATGTAGGTCTCACAGGTAAATGTATTAAAATAATATTATATAATATACTTGTATGGTTTGTTATGAATTTTGTAGAAGAAACTTCGTACACACAAACTTTATACGTACCTACTGTATAACGTAGGTAATATATTATTATACGTAGATAGAAATTAGTATACGAATAAACACAAAATACTAGGCAAAGTGCTTACAGGCTTATTCAATGGTGAAGTAGCTACACTACATAAGTGCACCAGGTGGTGTCGACAACTCTCTCCCCTAATGGTGAAAGCCAATATTAAACTTTTATATTTTATTTTTTTTTTGTATTTTGTATAATTTATAAGGCCAATAACATTTTATTTTTCTAAATCATACATAAAATAGAAATTTGGATTTTTATTTATTTTAAATTTTATTGAATTGAGGAAAAACACATTTATGATAGGTACATTTGGTTTTGTGAACAACCAAACAAAATTCCATTATTGGAATATGGAAAATGTTAAATTTATACGAAACATATTTTTCATTATTTTTTTTTTTTTACTTCATATAATATAGTTACAATAATATTAATTTCCTTGAATATTTGGAGTCATTGTTTTTAAGTTTCGAAAATAATTAAAGAAGAAACAGGCCAAGTGCGAGTCCGACTCGCACACGAAGGGTTCCGTACCATCATCAGCTATGTTGGCAACACTGCTTATATTATATATTCTAGGATTTTTAGTATTGAGGACAAGTAATGCTAACGCGGTTCCTCTTCAGTCCCTCGATCAACTCGAAAAAAAAAAAATAAAATAAAAAAGGATTTTTAGTATTTGTTGTTATAGCCTCCACGGAAATACATAATCTGTGAAAATTTCAACTTTCTAACTTTCATGGTTCACGAGATACAGCCTGGTGACAGACGGATGGACAGACGGACAGCGGACAGCCTTAGTAATAGGCTTCCACTTTACCGAACCCTAAAAAACAATGATTTGGGTAGGTACATATTATTTTATTTTAGCCATACATTTATCGTTTAAAATGTAATTCAATTTTTTATTCTAATTGATAATTAGACACTTACACATAATTTTTTAGTAAACTTACATTAAATTTAAACATAAAAAAATAAATCATACAGTTTACACTTCACAATATCTAAAATAATTTAAATAAAATATAAAATAAATTATATTTTTTGACTTTTTATTTTTTTGTTCACAGAAATGTCTTCTGAATGATTTCAACAATAATAATGCATTTTGCAATACTGAATCATTTTAATTAAATTAAACAGTTTTACAATGACATTGAATAACAATGATAAATTATAAATTTGCTAAAGTACCAGGTCAATGGTCGTTTGTTCAAAAGCATATTGTACACAAAAATAATAGAAAAGATTTTTATTCAAATCAATTACCTAATACGTTACCCGTATGTTAAAAAATCAAAAATAGGTGGGCAAGTTGGTGTTGCTCTACTGTACAGTAGGTTGCAATTGACTCATTGTAATGAATTGTGTTAAATTTGAGTTCAATGATATAATATCGTTGTATAAGAAAAACGATTCTGAGCGAAGACGGTCAGTCAGCCTATAATATTACTAAGTATATTTGATGCTATTCTTATGAATAAAGTAAATTATATGGTATAACCACTATAACCTATTTACGTGGGACTTTGTTTTAAATTTTCAATCCTTAGCAGTTAGCTATAAAAGTTGAACATTTTATAAATTTATAACTTCAAAATAATTTTTAAATTTTGTCGAAATTCGAACTTTTAATGTTTATAAAGAAATATATTTGTTATATATATTTGAGCATATGTATTTTTAATATTTTTCAAGTGCTACTGTAGCAATATATCAGGAGTCTTGTATTATATTTTCAAGCTTTTTGGAGAAAAAAAAACTCTGTAGAAAGTCAAAATATTTTCAAAATTGTATAGTGTAGGTGTAGAAAATTAAAAATTAAACATTCAATCAAATTTTCATATATTTACAGTTATTCGTTTTTTAATTACAAAAAAATAAGAAAATCGCCACAGAGAATTCGAGTGAATATGCAATGCTGTAAAAATATGATCTTCAAACGCTAGTAAAAATTTAATTTGACTTTCTTGCAGACATTTTTTTTTTGATAAAAGTAGACAAACTTATGAGGAATCATGTATTACAATTTCAAGATTTCTTAAGCAAAAAATAACATTTAGTTGACATTCATAGAAATAAAACTAAAAAAATTCAAACATTCAAAATTGTTATCAACATTTTTTGAAAATGTTATAGTGTACAGAAAATTCTAATATAAGCAATTCACGTGCCTTTTGTTTTGTCATTTCTTTTAGAATTACACCAAAAACTAAAATCGATTTTGTCAAAAACCGATTTTGCATAAAAAATTCCCGTTTTTCCTTCATTTTTCTTTTGATTTTCAATTTAACTTTTGATCCCTAAAAGTACCGACTGGATTCACTTTCCTATCAGAAAAGATACTGCTGAAGAAAATAGAAAGACTATTAGATAAGACTATTATAGTCTTTAAGTTGAATTAATATTATAATGTTATAATTTTTTATTCGTTGCTACGGTGATAAACAAATCGCTAGAAATTAAAATCCCATTTTAAGAGGTTTTTCGTAATTTTTCAGTAGTTTTTCACGTGGCATTGAATAACTTTTGATAAAATCGAAAAATGACCTCTCTAAAGTACCATTTTGATCCAATTTGCTAAAATATAAAGTACTATATGTTGAAATCGAATAGGGGTGTACCTATTTATTATAGGTTTATTTGCTTTATACTTTGATAATATGATAACTACTAACTAGTTACTAGGTACATAATTAATGGATACTATTAATTTTCATAATTTTTTCAGTCGTGTCCAAATTTTTAATGTTGCCAATGATTGATTTTGAAAGTAAGAGGTATACTTATATAAATACTTAAGGGTTGTACAGCACTTGTTGGTTATTTTAATATACAATTTTTTAAACATTTTTAATTTATCGTCGAGTTTTGAAAAAATATCAAAGTAATTACTTTTTACGAACAAAATCATGCGGCACTGATCTAAAAGCGGTTTCTTGCTTTTTATAATATAGACAGAACAAAGAATCTAAATGCTCTGCAAAATGGTTACTTATTGTTATAGAAACGATACAGTAAACATCATTCAACGGAGCAACGACGGTCGAAACAAATGTTCCCCGACGAGTACATTAATATAAAACATTTATAATAACATTTTTTATGATGCATAAATAAGTATTACTCGTTTTTAATGTGTTTGTTCTGTGCGATTTCCCAGCCATATAGCTTCCCACGCCATTGTTTCTAATGGTTCTTTTTAGTTTTAATTGCACATTCATTCGACAGTGCTCCGATCAAGAATCGTAGCGATTCACTGATACACGAACATATATTTGACGTATAGTGCGTCCTCGTTGTTCTGGGGTGTATTATTATTTTTTATATAATACATTTCACGTCATGTCACATTAATTTTAACTGGCATAAGAGCTCTCTGCGTCCTTGATATGGCTGTACGCTACTCAAGAACTTTTATAAAGCAATACAATGAATCTGACGATAAAAACCAATTCACCATGAATTAATGATAATCGCAGTAGGTATTTGAACGAGGCTTTATTTGTTACCATAAGACATTTATCTATTATCTACATATTTACATGCTAAAGTATACGCAAACGCACAACTATTCATATTTCATCGTTTTAAGAGTATATAGAACATTAAACGTTTTATTATTATTAATAATAATATTATACAATCTGTAATATTAAAACAAATGAATGGCATGTTCGAACAGGACATCCAAATTGTCCAATGACATTATTGCTCCAGGTTGATTGAGAGAGATTAATACCAATATCTGACCTATGTATTATATTATGTATATTTTTCTAATTGTTTTGGAAGTCATCCGTGGGCACGTGGCTAATTTTGTTTTAAGCGATGAACAGTGATATCCGGTGAAGTTATAAAGAAAGGTTATTACCTATTTGATATTAATATATTTGGGTAATTTATAGTGTTATAACGGGATCTGTCTATGGTAGTTGGCTGATTGAAGTACAGATCAGGGACTGGAATCTTGACGTTTTGTACGGTTAGAGTTCCGGTTCGGTTCCTAGAAAAACTAAAATTTCGGTTTCAGTTTCTTTTCGGTTTTAAAAAATAATTAAATTTCGGTTTCGGTTCCTTTTCGGTTTTTATACATTTAGGTTCCGGTTTCTTTTCGGTTCTTAAAAAACTACAACTACGTTTCCTCTTTAGGTTTTATACTTATGTAAGAAAAAATTGTTTCTGTTTGATTCTTTAAAAAATATAATAAAGTATTAGTATTTAGTAGTGTCAATTGGTGTTAGTTATGACAGATTATGTAATATATATTATAATACATTAATACCAATTTCCTATCAGATATCTTACAAATTTCATAGGATTAAAGAGAAAACTTAAATAATTAAAAAAGTAAAAAAATTACTCAGCACCGTTGCATTGATTGCTATGTATCATTTACTGATTACCACTTATTATATCAGTATTCAGTTTTTAAATTTTAAAATACAGTAGACGCCGCTTATAAGGCTCACAGATATAAGGTTCAGTCGCTTATTAGACTCAAAATCGTCTGGAACGGTCCGGACGTATCCAAATACATTAAAAAAAAATCGGTTATAAAACTCAACACTTCTGTTATAAGACTCAAATTTCGTAAAATAAATAGTAGAAAATAAACTTTTTTGGTTATAATTTAGAAATAAATTGGTATTGAAAAATTAAATAATATTGGTGTTGATTATTTCTAGTTTCTGGTGGCACCTTATAACGTATAATAAAAATAAATAATAAAATAATAAAAATAAATAATAAATATATTAAAATATGTACATACATCCTTTATAATTTTTTATTAATGTATAATTTTTATAATATTTTTATATGTAATATTTACCTATTATAATTTTAGTTTGTTTTTATCAGGATTATTAAATTTATTCAATAATAAAGTATGTAATATGTAAAATGTGTTAAAGTATTAAAATCAAAGCAAAATATGTAATTAAATAAAATTTATAAATACGTAATAAATTTTTTTTTCCACTTCGCCTATAAGATTCATTCGGTTATAAGACTCACTTTGTGCTGGTCCCAAAGTGAGTCTTATAAGCGGCGTCTACTGTATTATACAATTTTTTTTTTTTTTATTACTACATACTAAATATTCTAAGGCTAGATCTCTGCGGTTGTGGGTTCCAGTAGATACTAGATAGTATATTGTAAAGCATGTTACAATTTTACAAGATTTTAATCTGTATCAGTAGGTACTTACCTACTTTACCTCATAGATTATAGATATATTATAATTATAAATATGATCTTTATAACCTTATAATAATCTGTGATATGTGAATATTAAAGAATTTTAGAATACCTACTTATAATAATAGTGTAAAAAATTAATTTTTTTTTTAGTATTTAATGGGGACTCATCCATGAAATCAATACAGTAAAAATAACAACATTATGTAATAATGTAACAATAACTTTTAAGATACAAATTAAAATAAAAGAAAAGACCTTTGAATATTTTATGATAACTTATACAGTTATACATGATAATTGATAACAATAGCTGAATATTATTTCGTCATAACAAATAATACTTAAAACAAAACAAAACTTATAAAAATGGAAACTGTATTAAGTATAGCAAACCTTACTGACAAGATTTCAAAATACTATTAATCCTCTTAATAATAATATATTATCTTATATTATATTATTTTTTGTTATACCAATGACATATAAATAAAAATAATGGAATTATAACAAAACCGAAATTAACCGTAAAAACCTTTACAAAAAAGTATAGGTTCCGGTTTTCAAATTAATTTAAATTAGGGGTTTCGGTGAGGTTCCGGTTCCCAATATTCAAAGGGTTCCAGTTCCAAAACCGGTTATTTTCGGTACGGTTCCAGTCCCTGGTACAGATACAGAGAAATTAGGAATTTTAAAATTTATTGTAAAGACTGAAGAGTAATAATTTTATAATTATATTTGGGAACATTTCTACTTTACCGGGCACCCTTTTTTTTGCAATTTTTTTTTTTTGGAAACTTATGTAGTTAAGTACGCTGAAAACGATGGTGAAAACCGAATTTGGGGCACGAACTTAGTTTTGAAGTTATGGCCTAATGAAGTTCACTATTTCGCGATTTTTACGCATTCGCGCATCACACTAGTTTACTACGACTATTTCGAAAACACCACTATATACCAATTATTTTTATCTTAAAGACATTCATTAAGATAATATAACAAATAATAAATGTATTTTGAGCAAAAACAATTTAAATATGAGATTACAAAGATATCTAAAACGTTTCAGTATTGCACTTGTTATATAAGAAACTAGTGTGTTTTTTCTAATATCTTAAATTACATTTTCTTTAAAAATATATTAGAATGAGTGTCAAGAGTTTAAATTTATATGACTTAAAAGAACTGTCTCTTCAAAACGAAGGATTGGCATTAATATAAATGCTCCAGAATTTTGGTGTATTATATAATGCACCGAAATGCATAAGAGGGCACAAAATGACATTAACACGCGAAGAAGCGTCTTTGGATAAATTCAAATGGAAGTGCAGGGAAAAACAAACTAACAAAAAAAAAACTTGCAACTATAAGTAAATATTAAAACTAAATTAAACACTACATTATAATTACTAAAATTAAAACTAAACTAAATTATGTTGAAAGACATCGTACAGTGATGCCGTGCTAGCGGCACTCGTCGCTACGCTCCTCGGCGCCGTCGCTCCGCTCCGCAAATCGAAAATATCCCCCGACTTGCTGTGCAACACCACCTTAAGTTGGTCACAGGGTAACCACAGGTTAACCAACGTACAACCACCTTATCATTTTTCGGACAACTGCCAGCCACGGCACAATCACAATCAAAATAAGTGAAAAAAAAAATCGCGAAATAGTGAACTTCATTAAGCCATAACTTCAAAACTAAGTCCGTGCCCCAAATTCGGTTTTCACCATCGTTTTCAGCGTACTTAACTACATAAGTTTCCAAAAAAAAAATTGCAAAAAAAAGGGTGCCCGGTAAAGTAGAAATATACCTATATTTGTAATAAGTACTATGCAGGTATCATTACTTAGGTACGTTTTAAATTAAGCACAATCAAATTTCATTATGTTTTTTAGTATGCATTCAAATTTCAAAATTTAACAGAGATAATGCTATCCAACTAAAGTTATATATATTTTTTTAAGAATATGTTATTGTTATATCATTATGAATTATAATGCTAACTGAATATCCCTACTTCACCTGCAGTATTGTATATTTTTGTGCCAAATCCTATATTACTATATACACTATATTATATAGGTGTATCTCGGTTTGAGTGTAACTCATAGTTTTAGTGTACCCAGGGGTGGACTGGGCCGGCGGGATACCGGGAACTTTCCCGGTGGGCCACTGCTCAAAAATAATTTTTATAATAAAATCAGTATATGTATAAATATGAATTATAAATATTTTGTATTTTCATATCATAACGGTTGAGTGTGAAAAATTGTTTATAATATTCTATTCGGTGTTTAAGATTTTAGATTTCGGTTCAGCTGATCGACCAGCCAGCCGCTCTATGCATAATCAGAAACGGCGCATTCGAATTGCGTCCCTAAATTATATTTTGTCCGAGTTGCGTCCGTGGTTTTATCACGGCACATCTGAGTTGCGTCCTCGGTATTCTGGAGACATGTACGAATTGCGTCCACGGGTTTTTCAACGACTAACAATAATGTTTGATGATAAACTGGTAGATAATCTCGATTATGGATATCTTATCTATAAATTAATTTTGTTCGCGTTAGCATCAGTCGACAGTCACATTTCGACATTCCATGTTCGACAATTAACCATCGTATTTTTTATATATTTTTATTTATACCTACTTATTTAACTTTGTAATGGAAAATCTTGAAATAATTAAAATGTTCAGTGAAAAAAATAAACTATTATATTGTATTAATGGATACAAATTCTCTTTTCATCAAATATTTAAATGATAATATTCAGAGGTGGTCTTGTTCAAAACGTTTATGCAAGTGTTATTTTAAAATGAACGAAAATGAAGAAATAATTTTCAGTGCTTTAAATCACGAACACGGCAAAGGGACGAAAACGTTTTAAATGGTCAAAAACTCAATAACAAACTAGGATAGATGGTATTGATTGATTGGTTCCAAAATCAATATTACATTTTAAAACAATAAATAATTTATAATATACAATGAAAATATTATATATAACTAGGGTGTACATTTAAATAAATTTTTTTCTGATTTTACTTTAACATTTTTTTAACTTTATTGATTTTTAGAAGATATTTTTGACATTTTTATGGTTTGAACGAATTTTTCGTAAATTTTTAAAGCATAAATACAATTTTATAAATACAATATTTGCTTAAATTCCTTGAAGAAATTCAATAGTTAAATATCATTTTTTTTTTTTAATAATATTTCTATTTTATTACATCTCATGTTTGCTCCAATGACTTCGGTTGTACAAAACAATACTTGCCAATTATAACTGTCGAAGTTTTTTATTTTCTTGTTTTTCTTGTTTTAGATTCTGAGTGGAACTATGAATGTATTGATTTTACAATGATGTGTGTTTTTTTTAATTTTTAATTTTTTTTTGTGTCTGTCATCACCTTTTAGGACAGTAAAAGTGCTTGGATTTTCTTCAAAAGTATCTTTTCTGATAGGAAAGTTAATCTAGTTGGTACTTTGGGGGGTGAAAAATAAAAATTTAGCAGTAGTTTTCAAAAGCGCAGTGAAAAACAAAAGAAAAATTAAGGAAAAACCGGAATTTTTACGCAAAATCTGTTTTCGATAAAATCGATTTTGGTTTTTGGTGTAACTTTATAACAAACGACCGTAGATAAGTGAAATTTTCACTGGTTGTTTATATTTGTATTTTCTATACACGATAACATTTTCAAAATATTTTGATTTATTTTGAACTGTTTAGGGACATTTTCAGTTTCCAATTGTATTACTTTTTTTTTTTATGAATATCAATAAAAATGTATTAGTTGGTTAAAAAAACTTGAAAATTTAATAGATGGCTCCTAGTATATTGTTTCAAAGGCAGATGAAAAATATTAAAAATCGTTAGTCACATTTTTTTTTTATAAGCTTTTAAAGTTTATGAATATCAATAAAAATGTATTAGTTGGTTAAAAAAGCTTGAAAATTTAATAGAGGGCTACTAGTATATTGTTTCAAATGTAGATGAAAAATAATAAAAATCCTTAGTACAGTTTTTTATGAAAATTTCACTGAACATTTATATTAACATTTTCTATACACCATACAATTTTGAAAATATTTTTGACTCTTTTTAAGCTGTTTAAGGACATTTTCAGTTTCCAATTTTTTTAGTTTTTTTTTCTATAAACATCAATTAAGTTTTATCTGTTGGGCCAAAAAGTGTACAAATTGAATACAAAACTCCTGATATATTGTTACAATATCAGTTGAAAAACATTGAAAATACATAGGCACAATTTTTTTTTATAAGCATTTAAAGTTGGAATTTTGACAAAATGTATAAAATTTAAAATTTAATTATTATTTTGTAGTTAAAAATTTATAAAATTTTCGACTTTTATATCTAGGGATTAAAAATTTAAAACAAAATTCCACGTAAGTAGTTAATTCTGTTACAAAAAAATTTAAAAAATACATAAGCGCAGTTTATTTTTATAGTCATTTTAAGTTTATAATATAATGTCTTATACGTAGACTGACAACCGTCTCAGACAAACCTCTCAGAATCCTTTTTCTTATGCAATGATATTATATCATTGAATTCAAATTTAATACCATCCATTATACAGTGACCCAGTTGTAACCTACTGTACAGCAGAGTACCTTTTTTTTATAAAAATCCATAAAGCTTTAACAAATATTTAGTATTTACCAATATTAAATACAATCCTTTTTTTTATTCATTCTTTTAAAAATATAATTTTCCAAACTGAACATTTTTCAAAAAAACTATAATAATCTTGTTTCTATGGGCAACTACAGTGTAAATAATATAGCTGTAATAATGTAAGCTGTTTTATAATTCGTATTAATTGCATATCAGTCTGTTCTGAGTATCTATATTTGTTACAACGAACATTAATTATAATACAGTGCAAAACTTTTTACGTACCTTAGTTTTGTACAATATATAAACATCAGATCAACATTATGTCGACTAACGAAGCCGTGAAGAGTTCGTCCGATGTTAATAAACAGTCCGCCACAGAAATCATGATCCATATTTTTGAAGACCTCCGACAAAATCGGCCTAAAGTTTCGGAAGAGAGTGTGGTCACCAGTTTAAAGCTTCACAGGCGATACGCATCGTTGCCTAACATTTCGCTGCAGTCGATTTCCGCTGGTGAATCCCCTCTGTCCGAAACCGCTTCAATGACGCAAGTATTTAGAGATCTGCTTGAAAATCGTCCGATAACCCTGAAAATCGACGATATCAAGAGTTTTCAAAGGCGAAGCAAATCGATGCCAAACATGGCATTCGAAACAAAGTCCATGGGCGATGCCCCAGAAGCGATTCCGTCCGTCGCTTCCATCACCGAGATGCAAGTTTTGACGGATTCACCATCGGCCGAATCATCGACTAACACTGAAGAATTGAGACCTGCTGCTGTAAGAGCTAGCGACTTCGACTCTATGTTACCCTTCAGGTCGACTTTGCCACCTGTTCTGTCACTCGATTTCGACGCCCAGCATTTGAGTTCGATACCGAACACTTCAGAAACACAATTAATCGGTGATGCCGAGTCGGCAAAACCGCTGGAGCACGAGACGACCGGTGCAGGTTTACAGGACATCATGGTTACCAGAGGCGGATGTGGAGATACTGCAGCAACGGACGTGATAGTAAACGCTGTCCGACCTAGTCGTCGCACACGGTGGAGTCGGGTGAAGACCTTTGCACTGCGAATGTTTTGTTGCGGTATTCCCGACATAGACCGAACATAGATTATGTTCAGTTTTGTGGGAGGTTTGTAGGTATCATCTTTTTACATAAACAATTCTTTTGATCCAGGGCTAGAATTCTGACCGCAGGGCAGAAGTAACCTCTGTCAGCTACTGCAGATCATTGGCTATTAATTATTCCACAGTGGCTTTTAAACGTCGCTGCAGTCTTGGCTCCCTCCCCTCTCGCCTTTATTACGTCTGTGTAATACGCCAAGGTGAGCTTTTGTCCTGAGTTCACAGCTCTTTTGTGTCCAGCTAGACGCCGTTTTGTTCGCCGGACACTTTGAACAAATCCTCCGTTTAGGCTCGCCTTTTTTGGCGTTCGTCCGGCAGACATTTTTTTGTCCTCTCGTTTGTTGAACCGTTTCGTGCATCGGCACCGGCTTCGGCTCTTTTCCGTGTCTTGCGCCACGTCGTGGTCGTTCCCGTTTCCTCTAGTAATACTTTACTTTTCCACAGCGGTTATACAGCGGTGATATAACCGCTGTGGAAAAATCTGTAGGTAAAAACGAGTATTACTAGAGGAAACGGGAACGACCACGACGTGGCGCAAGACACGGAAAAGAGCCGAAGCCGATGCCGATGCACGAAACGGTTCAACAAACGAGAGGACAAAAAAATGTCTGCCGGGCGAACGCCAAAAAAAGGAGAGCCTAAACGGAGGATTTGTTCAAAGTGTCCGGCGAACAAAACGGCGTCTAGCTGGACACAAAAGAGCTGTGAACTCAGTACAAAAGCCCACCTTGGTTGGCGTATTACACAGGCGTAATAAAGGCGAGAAGGGAGGGAGCCAAGACTGCAGTGACGTTTAAAAGTCACTGTGGAATTAATAGTCAATGATCTGCAGTAGCTGACAGAGGTTACTTCTGCCCTGCGGTCAGAATTCTAGCCCTGGATCAAAAGAAGTGTTTATGTAAAAAGATGATACCTACCTATAAATTATAAAATATATGGCTATATTTCCGTAATCTTGTGTACCTACATTTAGTATTTATACTAATAAACACTATTATTGTTATGTAATTTATTTGGTTTTATTTGATATTATTGAATTTTTAAGCTTTTGATCAATGACCAAAAAAATTGAACAACAAGTTACATCGAAAAAATCAAAAACCCTGCGATTTTACGAGAAAAACGATGTGTAATAAAGCTCTCCATGGATTCGAATTTCTCCAATTTACTTAGTAATATTTTATATTTTTCTTTAGAATGTTCTATATTAGAGTATAGTTTTGCCATTTAGAATTCTTGTCAATCTTGCTGTGAGAGGCGCTCATTCAGATTGTATTGTTGTCAGTATTATGTTTATTCTATAATAATATTAGCTAACTAGCTAACAAAATATATATTATGCTGTATATTATACATGTAGGTTATTGCACAGAGTCCACTATAGGGCATAATATATTATCAATAGAAATAAAGTATTTGTAACGTGTTCAATACGAGTACCTATACTAGATAATATATAATATGACAATTTATTGGATATTAAATATTAATTTTAATGTAAGACACTAATTATTTCATAAGCTTTGAACGTTTTTTTACACCATTTTAAGTCACTAAAAACAACAATTTCTTAAAAATTCAAATATTTATAAGTGTTAGGAACCAGGTACTAAGTAATAAATTACTTGTCCAAAATTGGATTTTTATAGATCAAATACTCATAATAATTCAAATAATATTACTAATAGATATTTATTTTGTTTTTTCACGGTGCTTTTGAAAACTACTGGGAAATTTTTAAAATGATATAATATCATTGTACAAGATAAACGATTCTGAGCGAAAACGGTCAGTCAGTCTATAATATTACTAAGTATATTTGATGATATTATTGTGAACATAGGCGTGTTTACGAGAGGGGCCGGGTGGGCACTGCCCCCCCCCCATCCGGCAGACTGTGCCTCCAACAAAATCATGCGAGGATAAAAAAAAAGTCGCGTGGTGTGTATCCTGCAGTACCTATAGATATTTGGATTAATTATATTTTTTTTAGTTATGCATTTATTAATTAGTGATTATATATTATCATATAATTTTTTTTTACTTTTTATTGAAATGAACCTACAATCTATACTTTAATTTTTGTACAATTAGTAGGTTTGGTAAGTAAATAATAAAAGGTTAATATGAATCATGCGATTAGTTAGGACACCCAGTGGTAATACCCTATAATATTATACCTAACAGGTATAATAATCGTATAATATGGGGAAGGAGTGGCCAAGCAGTCTATTTTTTTTTGATATTTATATAAAAAAAAACTTTTAAAAATAAGTTTGTGTTTAATTAGGTTTTTTCATTAGTTAAATTGTTCTATTCGTTGAACTCAACAATTATAATTGAATTGATTTCAATATGATATAAATGTGTTTCATAAAGTACCTCAATTGTATAATGTAAAATAATACACACAGTGGTGCTCACGGGGTAGTCATGGTAGGTACTTGACTACTCTGCGAACTTTCCCCCTCAATATTCATTATTATTATCATGATAATTGATAGTCAATCATAAAATACTTTTTTACTAACGTAAATGTAGTTAAACGAGGTTACTCCATCCAAATTAATTTAATAACTTAGATGTGAATATGAAAATATATACGTAATTTGTAAGTGTGTTAATGTGTTATGTACTTATGTAGTTATGTATGACTACCCTGCCAGAAATTCTGCGAAATACTTATAAAATACATCTAAACGTTCGTAATTATCCATCTAATGGAATTTTAGTACTTTTGGGGGGTCGAAGGTATAATTTTTTTAGTAGTTTTCAAAAGCGCCGTGAAAAACAAAAGAAAAATTAAAAAATAAAACAGGAATTTTTACACAAAATCTGTTTTCGAAAAAAATAACTTTGGTTTTGGTGCAACTCTTAAATAAATGACCGTAGATACATGAAATTGACTAAATGTTTATATTAGCATTTTCTGTACACGATAAAATTTTCAAAATATTATGATTTGATTTGAACTGTTAAGGAACCATTTTCATTTTTCATATTTTTTTAGTTTTTTTTCTAAAAATATCAATAAAATTTTATTTGTTGGTTAAAAAAGCTTGAAAACTAAATAGAAGGCTATTAGTATATTGTTTCAAAGGCAAATGAAAAATATTAAAAATCCTTAGTCACAATTTTTTTTTATAAGCATTTAAAGTTCAAAAATTGACAAAATATTTAAAAATCACGAAAATTATAAAATTATTTTGAGTTAATAATTCGTAATAATTTTTCTTTTTAAATCCAAGATTTTAAAATGTAATATAAGATTCCTTATAAGATTATTTATCTGTATCAAAAAAAGAAATGTGTATAAGAAAGTCATATTAAATTTTTATGACCGTTTGAAATTCAAATTTTTACAACACTAGATATTCACTCGTTTTTTTATGTAGCGATTTCCTTATTTTATTATAATTCAAAAATGCATAACTGTAGATACATTAAAATTTCACTGAATATTATACTAGCAGTTCCTTTACACCATACAATTTTAAAAATATTTTGACGCTTTTTGAGCTGTTTACGGACATTTTCAGTTTTAAATTTTTTTTTCTATAAATATCAATAAAGTTTTATCTGTTGGGCCAAAAAGTGTAAAATTTTAATATACAAGGCTTCTGATATATTGTTACAATATCAGTTGAAAAATATTAAAAATACATGGGAACAATTTTTTTTTATAAGCATTTATAGATCGAATTTTGACAAAATGTATGAAATTTAAAATTGAATAATTATTTTGTAGTTCAATATTTTTAAAATGTTCAACTTTTATATCTAAGGATTGAAAATTTAAAAAAAGATTCAACTTAAATAGTTAATTCTGTAACCAAAAAATCTAAAGAACACATAGACACAGTTTATTTTTATAGGAATTTGAAGTTCAAATTTAGACGAAATTACATAATAAAAAACCTAGAATAACTATTTTAATTATTTTGTTGTGATTGTCTAATATTATTCCTGGGTATTTGAAACTTCAAAAGTACACTATTATATATCTATGATAGTATCAGGGTTTGTTGTTGATGTATAACGCGTTATAAGTAACTAATGGATATTGTGATATGATTAATTTGGAATTTATTATAGGTCAATTTTTTTTAATACCATAGATAAGTATATAATTTGTCTTATACCTAGACTGACATAAGTCTCCGCTCAGAATCGTTTTTCTTGTACAATGATATTATATCATTGAATTCAAATTTAATACCATCCATTATACTGTGACCCCCTTGTAACCTACTGTACAGCAGAGCACCTTTTTTTTATTGCATTTATATCCATGCCCTATTTATAGCTTAATATTACCTAATACCTAATTTTAAATTGTACACAATAAAAAATATAATATAAATTGTTTGCATCTACATAATAGTAAAATATAAAAGATAATTTGTGATAATTTGATGGGTATTAACAAGCTGATAACTGTGGGTACAGTTTCGTACGTTCAATGTAACGTTCTTAATTCAAAAAAGTGAATTTTTAACTTTTTTTTATTTTGTTGTAGTGTGTTGTTTGAGGATTTTGTAATATTTACTTATTTATTTGTTGTTTAAAATGGAAACTAAAAGGAAGGGTGGAGTTGAGAAAATCAGGTAGAGAGAGAAAGGATACTTTTATAAAAATCAAGTTAAAGTAGTTTAAAGTAGGTATCTAATAGAAAAAAGTAATACATTATACTCTGCAATACTTGTAATTAAGATAAAATACTAAACACATTGGTCATTGAGAATCTTAAGTTATCTCCTGAGAAAATTGAAGATGAGTAGAGGATGCAATCATCATTTGTTAATACTTTTGTAGCATATTTAAGTGTTACATTTTTGTAAATATACAAATTTTAATATTTGCAATACTGCATATTAAAAATTCACCTAATAAAAAAATAGTATAAAATGATAGAAAACAATTCATATGCTTCCAATTATATATAATATTATATTTTGTAATAATTACCAACAGATTAATATGAATACCTACAATAAAATAATAAATTATAACGATAAGTGGCATCCAATGTAATTATTTTTCAAAAAAAATAAATAGTTTAAAAAATAGTAAAAAAAATAGACATATTTATTATTGTTGTGTTTTGTAATAATGATTACTAACCGATTTTACAAAATCTAATCTACTGATATTCTTATTTTTATATTTCTTCATAAAATCTTTGATTTTGGCTTTTTTATTGAAATATGTGCTATTAGTGATATATTTTTATTTCGTTTACATCTGCTATAGCCATGTATCATGGATGTATTTGTTTGAACTTCTTTAATAACATTAATGCAAATAAAAATATTTGGACATGCACTACTAAAGTTCCTCGAAAATGACAAATGAAATGATTCACATGTATTGGTTGTCCTTTCTGATTCAATTGGATTCATAGCCCACAGTGAAGGTGAAAATGTCGAACCCAAGGAAATATATGTGTCAAATAAATAGCCAGAAAATTCAACTAATTTTTCCTTTAAAGGAATTGACATCAGATCTTCAACAAAACAATCATCTGCTTCACTAGAGGGTAGTAACGAGAGAACGAAAATTAAGTGAAGCCATTTTCCTATTTCTGAATTTGGATTCATATAATTCGGCTTTAATCCTAAATGTTGTATGCGTTTTCACCATGACTAAGTTAGATAAAATCTGCACCCTACGACTGTAATTAATGGCCAAACGACTTTAGAAACTACATGGATACGTCTTAGTTCGAAATCTGATACAATAATTGACGGATTGAATTCAAGTTCAAAGCCAGAGCATTTCTCTTTTAACATATTAAATAATAATGCATACGATTTCAATGATTTGTCAGGCAGTGATGAAAGCATAAATTGAATATTATATTGTCAATTTTTGACACAGTGTATTGTAAACATTTGTAAAAAAAAATTGGCACATTATTCAAATGTTCCGTCGACGAAAATGTCATCTCGGGAACATAAAAATTGTAAATTTGATTCTGTAATAAAACATACTATATTTTCCGTCTCGTTGTTGTATAAAATATAAAATTCTCAATTTTATAAGTATATAATTGTAATATTCTTAATGGTGAGTGAACTTCAGAAATATATTTTGGTAGTGGTGGAAGTGTTACGATAAATACTTCTACTAATCAATGGAGTTTATATCGTTTAATGTTACATCCATGACATATTTAATTGGTATTAATTTTAATGGGCGTTTTGAAATATCATCTACAGCTTTCCGTTTAAAGTATTAGTAATAGTTACTTTCGTTAAATTTTTCGAATGTTTGTGTTTGATAACCGATTTTAAAAGTATTATTATTTCATCTTCACTCATAAACAAATTTGAAGTACACGACTTAAATGTACGTCACAATTTCACACCCGATTGTGTAATGCGATATTTATAAAGAGTGTAATTATTTAAAACTAACAAAATGTTTCCATTTTCACTATATACACTAGCGTAATATTTTCCATCATGTTAACAACATCAGGGCTTTTCGTCTACTAAAATTAACCTAACAAGAACGCATACATCGTATAATATAATCATTTCTAACAACTAATTTATCCGAACAAAACTATCGAGTTATAAACTAAATCGATAAAGCACTGATATATTGAGTTATTAAACTTAATTAGTTATTGGGAAATCTTGTTTTTTTTATCGATATAACCATGCCACTATACCTATTATAATGAGTATGAGTCCAAGCCATTATTTTATTGTGATCAGTGACTTCTAGAGATTGAATGTTAAATTTTATAATATAGATAGACATTAGACAGTGATCATTCACTTCATCAGATTACTTTTTTACTCCCTGATAAAAACAAATATTATTTTGATGACTGACATTACTTTTTATTCACCGTCAGATTTGGTCTGGAAATATATGAATAATGCTTTACGGAATTTCACCATTTAGATAAATGTATGAACTGGATAGGTTATGAAAATATATACGTCACTTAGATGTAACATATTATAATATTTACTAGATGTACAAGTTTCTTGTGTGTTTAAAAAATATTATATACTACTGGACCTATATTTTAGGGTTGAGTATAATATTGTTTATTGCTTCTATACATACGACATATTTTTGTAGTTTATTAATCATAGCAATATTAGAAACAATAACTTAAAAATATATATAGCCAGTGAATTTTAAACCTTAAGGATAAAATATCCCCACTATGTAATATTAAGGTACTTACTACGTCTTAATGAATCGTCTAGTATAATATAATGCAGTATAGCGATTGTGTTCGCCGGGGAGTGGGACTTACAATTTATTATGATGGTTTATGTTTCTTTTTTTTAAAAGATGAAACATTTGTTATGAAAAGTACAATACACTCGTCGTCCTATTATATTCATATATATTATAAATGTGTAGTACAATGAAGAAATTATGTTGTAAAATTTGATTTGATAGTGAAAATGCATCACTTTTGAAAGTACAATGAAATTGTTGTTTACCAACATCTCGCATTAGCAAATGCATTTTCTATACCTAGCAAACACTTAAATTCTCAGTAGAAAATATAATTATGCGCGTAAGGTATAAAATGTACCCTCTCACTTGTATACCATCTGAATACTAATCGTGGGAGCCGTTAATAATTATTCCCAACAACATAATATTATATTATTAATGTCCATGGCATTTAGATTAAAAAATTATTTTGAGGCAGAAAAAAAGGATGATTAAAATTAAAATTGAAATCGCAAAGCATAGGAAATATATTTCGAATTGATTGCATGCAAAAATATTTCATTCAGTTGAATAATCAACTGTGTTCAAAACTCAAGTAATCACAAAAAAATAAAAACAATCTTTCAGCTCCCAGTTACCATATTATATATTATATTTATTATAAGACTATTCTACTTTATCATTGGAACGCAAGACGTGGACTTTTTATCGGAGTAGCGTTTGCTTTGGCATTATATTGTATGAATGCAATGCACATTATTCAATGTTTAAATATTACATTAATTGAATATAATTACCAAGAACTGAGTAGGAACTTACTATATACACTGCATGCCTAAATCACGATAGTCTGCGGAAAGTTGACCAATATTTTTGGAGAAAACTGTGAAGTGTTTTTTGGAATATAGGTGTTCAGTTTTTATCATTTACACACACAAATCAGTCTTTTATTATTTTTTACCAAATAATATTTTAAACACTGGGAAGACATACTAAATAGCAGCCTGTTTGGTTGCATCTGTCCACTAATCCATTTTTTACGGCTTACTTTAATCTTTTCTTCTTTAATTAATGTAATCAACAACTTACTACCTAATACATATTTTTTTCTGTAAGTTTTTTTAACTGTCTAGTTAATACATAGTTATTTTATAAGCACATTTTTTGTAATTTATTTGGGTTCATCCAATTTCATAAATAAATATAAAAAAAACATTCTTAAAAATAATTGTTTTGTTAAACGTATATACGTACCTAAATATCTGATTACCAATGGATTTTTACAGAAATAATATATATATTTTGTGACTTTTTTCAAATATAGGTATTTAAAGGTCAATACCTACTGGAATTCCTGCAGAGAACCAATAATAATGTTTATATTAGGTATATAAATTGATAAATGTATCTAGATTTGTTGAATTGCATTGCAATAGCTCCTCGTTATTGAATATTCGTTTTTAAAATAGGTAGTCGCTATAGGTAGTAAAATCTAGTTTTTAAACTAAAATCTGGAAATAAAAAGTATTTTAAAATATTATAATACTAAATATTGTTGAATTTTGATATTATAACAAATATGTCGCTTTTTAATCATCTTTGCAAATATTATTGTATATTGTGTATACACTTTTGCCTGAAAACTTCCAAATACCATTATTATTTTTTTTTAAATTGTCAATCAATAAAAAACTTTATAAGGTAGGTACCTAACCCAATCAATATTATTTAAAATTTGAACAGTATCAAAAATAGGTTTAAAACAATGTGAGTTTCAAATTAAATAACCTTTAACAGATGACAATATCTTGCATGAAAGTATTTAATTTAAATAAGTGCATAGAATAAAAAAAATCATTCAATGTTAAATCACACTCGCATGTGTTGTCTCCGTCTTACAAGTGCATAACGTAGCACATTTAAGCTCATCAGATCACGTTTAGCTCCACCAGTTTAAAAATTAAAGTGAATCTACCTATAATGAAATTTGATGGTAAGAACATTATCTATGTTCGTATGTTAGTTTTTTAAGATGGCTCAATTTTTTAGCAAGTTATGCATATATAAGATAGCGTAAATTAAAAATGCTCATCATATCTCACTTAACAACTGAATAATTGTAAGAAACCAACATACAAACACAGACAATGTTCTTACCATCAACCTCCATAATAGGTCGATTCACTCTAATTGTTAAACTATAACGGAGCTAAACTTGATCTGCTGAACGTAAATTTGCTATGTTAAGCACTTCTAAGACTGGGACAACACATGCGGGTGTGGCGCGTATTCTCTTAATAATTAAAGAGAAGAAAAGAAAAGGGTTGATTTATTTTGTATTTATAATAAATAAAAAAGTCACTGGTTTTATTATTTAAAGTTAACAAAGATATAGAAAAATTACTACTTACTATACCATAAGTTATTTCTGCCTAACTGAGCACTGGTGCCGTATTCTGTGACGTAGAACCCGAAACAACAAAAGTGCTATCACCGCATAAAAAAAATAATTATTATATAATGAAGAAAAGGAAATAGTATTAGTGCTATTAATAAATACTAATAATATTATAATTACAATATGTGATAACACTAATACAAGTGAACAATCGCGAGGTGGATGGGTGGGCAGTATTGTGCGTTACATTATTTTAAACCTAACCTATTATTTTCCTATAATGTTGTAATAACCATCACAATAAATCTTTTAAAATCAACACTCGTTCAAATAATTACAATAAATACCTACACACGATAGTTTAGAATATTATGATCTGATCTAAATTTTAGCCATTTGAATTAAGCAATAATTTTTCAAAAAAATTAATTTAAGCTCCGTATATTATGCCGATGACATGACACAATGATTCATATTATTGCATTTTAATTAAAAAACATATATTTTATAGTATAATTGTTTTGTGTACTGAGAACCAGTGATGGTCAGTATGATTAAATAACCACTTGATGTTTTACTGCAGGTATATTTACAGCTAACTTTTAGAATTTAGAAAAACCGTTTGACGTTTATTTCATGACAATTAATCAATATTGTAATCAAAACCCTTTGTTTTCAGTTTATGGAATTGTGTATTAAACTGTATGGGGAATGAAACCTGTCTGTTTTTTCAACATTTCAAACAAAAAAGTCTGACAAACTTTTAACTAATTAGAATTTCCTAATTTTAATTCTGTTAAGAGATACAAGTTATTGGTCAAATTAACTAGGTAAAGTTGGAATCAGATTTGTTATTTTTTGTATTTTTTATGTTCAATACGTCGTTGAAATATTGAACATATTTCAAATTTAGTTTATTTAATTTTAAAATTCTGCATTTTTAAAAGAAAATTGGTTTCAAATAAAAACCCATTAAGAGATCTACAAATTCTAATCATTTTATAGAACTAAATTTGGAAAAATGTAAGTAATCAAAATTTTGGTTTAAATGTTTACTCTAAAAAATTAATAGGTATTACAATAACGAATAGCACACATGATAAAGTGTGCATGTACGTATGAACTGTGGACGTATTTTTATGTAACTACACCACAAGATACGAATAATTACTAAATAATTATTGACAAGTAACACATAATTTTAATGAATAAACAGCTGTCCAGCGGTGGCACAAAAAACTCAAATAATATCTTCATCAAAGTATAAAAAAATGGCTGTTATTTATGTTTTGAATTCAAACATTTTTAAATATATCATATAATATAGGTGTACTTAATTTAAAAAAATGAATACCTAGTGGAAATCATTTCAAAATACATATTATTATACTAATCATTTTATTGTAATAGGGACAGAATTTAAGATGAAACTTGGTTATTCGTGTCTAAAATATGATAGGTTATAGGTAGTATAATATACTATAATAATATATTAACTAATTTGAATATATATTACAAATATGTAAAAACAATATTTTTCTTACATAAAAAAATAGATTGCTGTACTTATATTATGTTGTTTAACATTTTGTATTTATGTTGTGTGTACCTATATGTATGTGTTTTTTTTATTTAATCAACATAAACTTCCCTTTAACTATTTTCACATCACTTTAAACTTCAAGATGGTTTTATTATTTATTGTTAATTGAATCCACAAATTACAATCTTTACATTGTGGTAATCAAATTTGTATGCAATTCCAATTCCATTTAATACTGTGAAGTTTATTTTATTTTCTCGCCATAATATAATATTCATTAAAATGTGTATAGAATATAAAACAATTAATTTAAAGTATGGAACTTAAGTTACATGTTTAAATAACACAAATGCACTTTTGTATTAGTTGAATTTAATCTACTATATAATATTTACTTTAAAATAACTTAAAACAAAACCATATGAATCTTATAGAAATGAACTGCATAGGTTGTAGCTAATAATATATTTATAAAAAATATGCATAATATTAATATCAAATTATGTATAATAATATATAAAATAGTTATTGGTTAATTATAATTGTACATGATTTTAAAACCATAAGTTTAATGTTTCACTAGGTAATTCAAATTACACAATTTATTTTTCTTACAAAATCGATATAACATAAGCAAGTACATATACTAGAACTACACGAACTGAAAGAGTACAATTAAACACATATTCGTATTTTACATTATTAGAACCATAATTACTCTACATATTATTTATTTATTTATCATTTATAATTTATTTGAAATGTTATTTTAATTTTTATTTGATTAGAATATTAACCATATTATACATTGTGTACTATATTTTAGTAAAATACGTTTTGTATAATATAATATTAGAATAAAATAAGCTTTTTATAATTAAAATTTGTTCTTAACTTTTTTTCGAAACACTGTGTATCTTGAATTTTAAAGTATTAAATATTTAAATATTTTATAAAAAAAAAATGATGTAGCTTAACGTAATAATTCGAAATTATTTTATAAATACAAGTGTATATAATATGCATTTATTTAATATAAGGTATATAAAGTACCTAAATAGTTTGAAAACTTTCTATATTTACAAATAGTGTGAGATTGTAAAATTGTTCACACTTTGAAGACACTATAAGTATTAAGTATAATATACTAATATAGCTAGGGTGAACAAAAACAAACTATAGTGATCGAACAGTTGAGAATTTGTTTGCTATCATGATATTTTAATGATATGATATATTATTATTGTATGCATAAATTGGTTTTCAGCATTATAATTACACAGTTTAGTTTTTAAAATTGATAGAACTGTTTTTTTTTTAAGCTAACATTAAGAAAACTATATAAAACCAAATTACTATCAAACATTTTAGTTAATTTAAAAAAAAAGTGACATTATCCTAGTGATTTAACACAGCACGATAGTTATTGTCTATTGAACACTTTTAGCCCACTGTATTTCTAGCCCACCTTCAAATATTTGTTAAGACAATTTGTATTTAATATTTTAATATAACTCGTGAATAATAAGTAGTAGGTATCTTTATTAAAAAATATCACAAATCTTAAATATAATATACTATAAATATCGTATTATATACTTTTTTATCGACAATAATTTACAAAATTCAAAAATTTCTCATGACTATAAAAAACTGAAAAATGGTACAAATATTTTTAAATTTTTACCATGTAGGTATAAGAAATGCTATAATAAACATTTGCTGAAATTTATATGTGTCTACGATTATTTATTTTTAATTACAATAAAATAGGTGAATATAGAATATCCAATACTCCTATTTCGTAGACTTTTTAAACTTAAACGCTCATTAAAAACTATTGTAGATATACGCTAGACTTTTTTTTTAATTACATTGATTGGTAACTCACACGAAACTCCGTATTATATTTCCAAGTTCTTTGATCAAGCAAAAAAATATTTATCGACGATAATTTAAAAAAAAAAATTACTAAATAAAAATGTCTCATGGCTCCTAACAGGCAATAGCTCAAAAATTGTAACATGTACCTACCTACCAATGAAAAATTATCATATCAAGTCATATTTATTTAAGGTCATTAGTTTTTGAATTACACTAAAATAAAATAGATTTTGTTAAAAATTGGTTTTATCCTATTTTCTGAATTTTCTTTTTTTGTGAAAACTACTTTTCAATTTTGACCTATTGAATGCACCACCTAAATTCGCTTTCCTATCAGAAAAGAGGCTGAAATCGAAATTCCAAAATCTATATAAACAACCAAGTATATTTTTATGTTTTTTATATTCAAAATTGTTTTTGATTTTCTTCACTTAAATATAGACAAGAACCCTTTTTACTAACTAGAAGAGTTTTTCCAGATATTTGTATTGATAATGTTACATTTTATTAATTTTTAGTAACTAGTTACCTAGTAACACCTAAATATGTAGTTAAGATAAGCATTTTTTTTTTTTAATTTTTAAGCAAGAATATCATATAAAAATTGGTATTTATCATAATAACACAAATAGTTGCTATATATAATGAATATTTTATAAGCAGTTTGGATCCTACAAAAATTTATTTATTTAGTAGGTACTTCCTTAGACAAATTTAGTCTAAACACATGAAAATTCGTTCATTGTGATTTTGAATTATTATCACTTGTGTGTAATCACATGTTAACTATCAAACTGTGGTTATGCAGTATGAGTATTGTATGACCAATTTGTTTATTATTCAAAATAATGATTATTTATTTAATTAGATACCTAGTTTTCTTAATTTTAAAGCATTTGTTAGCGTTGCTGGAGTTCAATTACTGGATGTGGTGTTTAATAACTGGACGGTCTGGACGGTTCATCCTATAATTAATTAATTTTTTAAATACACACTTATATATAGGTAGGTACATATTGTAATATAGTTTATTAATTATTTACATAACATTTTTTAGTATTAATTGTTGAATCTTTTGTCTTAAAAGGTAAATTTTGTACATTTATGTTTTGCACTACTATCAAAACATCGACATCAGCTTACGTAATATGTATGTGGTATTCATTCCTTTAAAAACCCAATTTAAGTTCTTGGTTTGGAGTTTTATTAAAATGAATTTCCGGTATAAAAAAGGTCAGTATATTTGTGTTTATTTTTTATATAGTTTTATAAGTTATAATATATATTTTCAAAATACTTTGCAGTTTCACCACGGCACAATCTTGAACAACCAAACCAAGTATTGTTGATCATCGGGCATTGATATATCAAAAAAAAAAAATAATAAAACCGCTTGAGCTTTACATAATACATTCGGATATTCACTATCACATAATATGGTGAATATGTAATGTAATATGTTTTCGAACAAAGATCGGGCGACGACGGCGAGGGATAAGGAGAAAACGCGATGGCGTAATATTGGAATTTACATACTGGCAACGTGCCAAAACTCCTACTCGAGCCGCGTGGTAAAGAAAATATCGTCGGGCCCGGAAGCACGAGGGCCACTTTTTCCTCCTAGCTGTGTGTATAATATAATATAATAAATTGAAAAACCACTCAGCGGTCGTCGAGACCTAAACGCGACGAGACGGGGACGACCAGCAGCTCCAGCTTTAATCGTTGAATTTCGTCAAATACATATTATGGCAATGGATCCGGTGACACGATCTCGCGGACGACCTGATAACAATATCATTATAACTTCTATTGGTGAAAACTGTCACTATAATCATTCGGTCATCACATTATCATTGTTGCTGTTTTCGCGAATGCGTGAGGTTTGTCACCGGATTCAATATGGTCAATGTTACGGTAACTGGTAAGTGGTAAACTATTCTACTAAATATGACCATAGGTATGTTTTGATTTTAATTTCAGATCGAGTACTAGCTACGCTACCGAAGTAGGTACCTAACTTTCGTTCTGTTGGGACATGAATACATGATTATTCAATCAATAGTTTATAATTTATCTTTTTTCCAAAAAGCAGTGTCGGAATGTATAGGGCTGACAAGTAACACCACTAACAAGCATATTTATTTTGGATAATAAATCCAGTCTACACTATATTAGGTACACCTAGTGATGTGCCATTAGGAATATTCCTCAACGAATGTTCCCGGGAACAGGGAATATTTCCCAACCCCTTGGGAAATTTCTTTAAAAAAAAAAGTTTATTATTTTTATGTTGTTCAATATTTCAATTTCAGCAAGTTTATTTATATTTTTTCAACATATATAAATGAAAGTTGTATCGTTTATTTTGTGATCATTGTACAGATTTTAATTAAAAAATTAAATTATAGCTAACTATTTTAAAAAATAAATAATAATATCTAAACTGACATAATATCAATAATGAGCTGTCACTTGGATCATTTACAACCGCATAAGTTTAATATAAAATTTAAAACTGAAACCTATGATCAATATTTAATAACTCATTAGGTATATTCCCGGGAAATTCCCGGTGTTGGGAATATTCCCGGGAATTTGCCAATCACTAATTACACCCCTCAAAACTCGATCAACCTTCCCAACACTCGAATCGCAGTTATATGTCGATAACAATACGCGTATTACACAAGAACGCTGATTAGGTATATTGTAATAATACGATATGAATACAGATTTGGTATTAAAACTTAGAAGTTAGAAGCAGGGCTTGAATCAAAAATAATAATACCGTTTACCGTTATGTGGATATTAAACGTTATGATCGAATGACTGTTTGACGTTATAAAGAATTCAAACGTTATTCAATTTATGCGTTTAAACGTTTACAAATTTAAACGTTATATGAAGCGTTTAGCGTTATCTGATGGATATAGCCTGTTTCCTACACAAAACAGAATGATTGAAAAATATAATATTACAAAAGTAACCATAATATATATTTTACTGATAGTTATAATTTTATAAATATATTTTTTTTTTTGCAGCCAATTATATTATGTTTCAATTGTTTATTGTTTCTGTTTCGTTATCCGTTTATCGTTTACCGATATGTTATCCGTTAACCGTTTCAATCGTTTATCGTTAACCGATATGCTATCCGTTATCGATTTCAATCGATTTTTTGAATTGTTTAACGTTATAAAAACGTTTTGAAGCCCTGCTTAGAAGTATTGTTTATTTGCAGACCAGATCGTCATAGATCGGAAGCTATTAGAAATTATTATACATTGGTTCTTATTTGTTATTTATTACTCGGTCTAATGCCCTGCACACCGCCACACTGATGGGTGCAATCAGCAACTGTATAATACCATTGGCAGGTATTATAATATAGGCAGGCAGGCACTTGACTGTCTTTACTGCAGCGGTGATAAACAACGGACCAATCCAAGCTTTAAATTTTAATTTTCGCCAAGACCAACATACATTATATATAATAATACATATTATGTAATGGATAATTAAACACTTGAAAATGTAGATATTTTTTTAATCTTTTATAAACGTAAAAAATAAAAATAAAAAAATAATTATTAATTTTACACCTCACCAAGACAAATATACGATCATAACATGTTACACGATTAAAATAATATACAAAATGTTTAAGTCATAATATACTAAAGATTCATAATTATTTTTTTTTCCACACGATTAATGTCTTTACTAGACACGATTTCTGGTCAGTGGTCAGTTTTTGTGTCATAATTATATATAGTTATTAGTTGCCCAAAAATCAAAACTATTTTTTTGCAAGAAATCAATATATTTTAATTTTTCATCTTTTTTTCTTAGATGCATGCCATTTCTATAAAAACCAAAGAGTTATATATATAGGTACTATATAGATATAGAATATATAGATATTAGATACCTACTAATATTAAAATAATATGTGTATTGTTAACATTGTGCATTCGAATTTATATATAATAAGTGAATTGTTATTTATTTTCTTATCATGCATTAAGGACATCACGTAAATAATTGATTTAGTTAATTTGGACAAGGATGAAATAATTTTATATTAATTGATTTAGCCGCGTCGTATAAGTACAAGTGTATTTGTTAATCGGATCCTTAAATATTTTACACTCCCCTTCGACATTACATTAGTGCCTCGTGATTGGTACATTAATTTTTAATTAACAGTACCTACCTTCCTACATAAGTTATAAAATCTGACATTTAAAAAATAAATTGATTGATGCCGTTAGAGTAGGTAAATTAGCACATTTCAAAAGTGTAATTATTTTATAACTTGGACAATGCTGTTGTTATTTATTGTGGAATACTATTTTTTGGTGCTGTTACAGTAATATATATGATTAATCTCATTGAAAAGCTTGTCAATCGTAGATACCAAGTGGTCCAACAATACGACACCGACTTGGATTTGATGATTATCCTCGGTTACGAATATACGATACTTATACGCATCTTTTACGAGGCGTTAACATCAGTCAGTATATGACAATTCTTTTTTCTTCGTGTTTTTTAAATTTACTCTTCCAGAACATTGTGAGATTTATGTTAGGGTTCAAAAAACCCTTTGTGTCTATTATACCATTGTTTAAGAAACAAAAATAACATCAAAAATACAGACAAATAATAACAAAAAAAAACATTGTAAAAAAGTAAATATAAATTAAAACGAAATCCTTATACAGAAAAAAGGTATTTATGAAGTTTAAAGTTACCTTAAGTTTAAGAACAGTGATAAATCATCTTATAATTTATTATAAAACAATTTTAAAACTGCGTTGACATCTTTTTCTTCTTAAACTGTATCAATATAAATAATATATAGGTAATATATAATTTTATTATTTAAAATGTATTTAATCCGCTTATCAAGACAGTACAATTAAACTGACAAAATATACCGCCAAAGTACTAACTAGATTTTTTGTTGAAGAAAATCTAAGCACTTTTACTGTCCTAAAAGGTGAAGATGACAGACACAAAAAAAAAATTTTAATTTAAAAAAAACACATCATTGTAAAATGAATACATTCATCGCTCCGCTCTGAACATAAAAATTAAAGCATGTAAATTTACATGTCTGTTTTTATTAATAGATACGTACAAAAAAATTATGGTTGGTTCAAGTTGAACCTGATTTGATTACTTATTGTATCTAAGCCGCGGTAATGTCATTGGTGCAACTAGGGGGGTAGGGCTTAGCCCCCCCCCCTGACTAAGATTTAGCCACCCCCCACAAATAACCCTTATTGATTTAGATATAAGCCCCCTATGGGTTATTTGAAATAAATAGTTTTGTTAGCCCAACCAGAATTTTCGGTGAAGCCCGAAAGCGCAAATCGACCTTTTTTTTCGATAATTCAAAAGCGCAAAATGAATTTGAGCTTTTGTACCTTGGTAGTGAGATAAAATCGCAAAAATAAATTGTATAACCTGATACAATATTTTACTGACCTTACGATTTGCATGTATACAACCCATTTCACGCGACATATTGCATCAACGCGTCACGCTGGTTGTTGCATTTGTCTGTGTCTTATCGTAACACATTACGATGGCAGCTTATAATCATTTAAGATAACTATAATATACAATATAATAATTAAATAGTATATATTTTATAGTTTATATTTTATATTTGGCCGTTTTGTATTTATTTGAAAATTAAGTGAAATGTTTTAAATCGCGTATACCAGATATCGACCTATATCAGTTGGTGTCTGTGCTACAATCGTGTCACGTGTGCGTATGTGTCTGGTTTTCGCTATAAAGTTAAAATTATGAGTCTTCGAAAATTTATTATTAAAATGTCATTTACATTAACTTACACAAATCAAGGTGTATTGTGTATTGTGTACAATAATTTGAAGTACAGACATCAGCGAGTAATGGCAAGCGGAGATATATCTTGGCGATGTACGGTAAGACAATGTACCTACTTCTACTATTCAAACTAATTCTAAAATATCCAACATTTTGACGGAAAATGAAAATATATCTCATGGTAGTCATAATACCGTGGAAAATCGGGATATTCAGCGACAAATAGTTCGTAATAATTGCAAACGAAAGGCTACTGAATGTATTTCGGACAAATAATATTATTTAAACTAACTGATGGCGGTTGAAACTACAGAACTATTACACAACGATATGTCTAGTATAAGAAAATCCATGTATAGAGAACGTCGGAAAATATTTGCTGCAGCACCTACTTCATCATTCGAACTCATTCAACAAATAAAAAACCACCACTGTTTAAACTAGGTATTACAATAATTTTACAATAATCGTGTAAGATTAAGCAATGGGTACACTCGTTATATTTAAAAACTATAATTACAATTAATTACGTTTCGTAAGGTACTTTTATCATTATTGACCGTCGTCAATCTTAAATGTAACTGATGCACCTACCTAAATACCAAACTGTAATCATTAATTATTTCAATAACAGTTATAGGTATGTTTTGACTTTATTTTTTTATTATTTACATAATATTATTTCAGAATATAAGAACATAACGCGCTGCTTGATATTTCTCCACATTTCTCGTTCATTGTCCTCACAGTTTAAATAGGTATTTAAAAACATACCTACTTTTAGACAGAAGCCATTGAGTAGGTAGTAACTTGTAGTTATGGCTATAGTGACTCTATCAAGTCACTATAGTTATGGCCATTGAATATATTATCTATATGACCGTGTTTTAGTTATGTTTTATTCTAATTTCAAGGTTATAGGTTGTATCTATTTAATATTCTAATATTACGTTAAGTATATTCAAGATGACTCGATTAATGATTAAAGTATAATAATAATAATATCTTTAATCGTGGTGATATAATTAATTTTGGACTATATTACGCTATAACATTTTTAAAATATGAATAAAACCATGTTCACAACATAGACATATTAACAAAATTATTAATAATTATTAATACATTAATTATATTATATTAATATGTTTATGATTAACATTATTTAATTATGTTGGCAACAATGTTTTCCAAGATAGCTGCAGTGCTGCTCAATTCCAGTTCTAGGATTTATTATCTTATCAACAAATTCTTATTATCGTCATAATCATTTTCATTCATCACGGACTATCAGATATTGAACATTTGTAATTCCAATTTCCAATACAGACAATGATATTTTCCGTCTTCGAATGTTAGAACTTTTAATAAATATTAAATAGTTATAATATGATCAAACTAAACTTAGTTAAGTGAATAATATTAACTATTAAATAACTTATTATTTCACGTGTTCCCGGTTCCGGACGTTCGGGTATTCCGGTGTTGTGATTACATGAGTTAGACCATTTTAAAGATAGTTATATACTAATTTTATATTAGGTCCAACCTAATACTTCTTTATAAATAAATTATTCTTTTATTTTTAAAAACATTAATAAAAGATAGTACGTTTTCAAGTGATATCATAATAATATCAAAACACATAAGGTGAGTAAAATTTTATAATGCAAAAAAGTAGGTACTACCTACCTAGTTTAAAGATTTGTGGTGACTTAGAAACGAAGATACTAATTACCCAGTAATTAATAAAATTTGTTGTATGATCAAAGATATTAGGTAACTATTTATAGACAATTGAAATTTTTTCCCTAATTATTGATAAAAAAAATGTTTCGATCAGATAAATAGCTTGTAGATGTAATACAAGGTTCCAAATAAGATGTTATTTTATGTAGGTATATAAACATGTTAAAAATTTGTAATTAGAATTTTTTTTAAGTGTTTGATATTCAAATTTGATAAAATCACGAAAATTTGCAAACTATTTTCAGTTAAAAATATATTTAATATTCAATTTGTAGAGCTAAGTCTTGAAAACTGAATAAAAAGTTTATCATAAGTTGTTCATAATAGAACCGAAAAATCTAATAAAAATATATAAACATAATTTTTTACTATAGTCATTTTAAGTTCAAGTTTGAACGAAATGAGCTCAAATTGTTCTACCATAAATCTGTATCAAGCTCGGTATTGACTCAATAACAATAATATATAATATACCAAAATATATACAATTATAATAATTAAATAGGCATTCATAAAATTACCTAGTAAATGCAATGTTATCGGCAAAAACTGTTTTATGTGGGATAAAACCACTCAGGCTGTAATTATAGTTAAAACTTCAAATTGATATACAATGTAGTTCAAAATATTATCTGTGAAATATTGTTTTTATTTTTTTGATTTCACTGATACGAAAAAAATTTTTATTGTTTCAAAATCCATTATTTTTTGTGTTTTTCAAACTTTTTTTGTAGTACCTACTGATATCAAAAAAATAAAAACAATATTTGACAGCTAAAGTTCTCCTCTTTACTTATGTAGTGAAATTTTGTTTCTTAGTTATAACTGTAGTCTTCTCGGTTCTTTTCCTCTCCAAAACAGTTTTTGCTATGTTCTACATTTTGTAAGACGTATACAGGCATACAGCACAATGTATGGTGTAGCGTCCTTTCAACATATGTCATGGGTGATATAGGCTGACCGACAGTCTTCACTTTATCATTGAATTCAAATTTAACACACATTAACGTGCTATTATTTTTTATTATATTCCTATAATTTTTATTTTTATTATGTAGGTACTTGAAAAATGAATTCACTGTCAGATGAGTTTTCGTCACTTCTATCAAATGCACTTACCAGTCTAGGACACGAGCGACTATTCAACATTGCTTTTGTATTCACTGTTGAAACTGGCTTTATTCCAACTACTCTAGCAGAACATTTTGACTCAACAAATTCAAATATTAAATTAGCTAAAATGGTAAACAATATGCCACTAAATTCATTTTGGCATAAAAATCATAATATTTTTAACGCTGAGCTAGTAATGTCTAATCAGTTATGCCATTTGACTGGTGTTCCTAATCATGATTCATTAATTATAACATTAAGTTTTTCAAATGTATCTAAATGCATTTATTTTGAAATTGACGAAAGCATTTCCAGTATAAATACAGAACATGTATTTAATTTGTCTTTAAAATATAAAGATTTGGTTAGCGTTCCAATCAAATGTGCCATATTGGAAATCACTGTTGGTCAATATCCTGGTTTGTGCGGAATACCTGAGGAGTTGATTACACATATTGTAACAAAACTAAACAACCCCTCTGATTTGTATGAGCTGATGAGATGCTGTAAAAAAATTTATCATTCAGTGATAGACAATCAGTTCTTATGGAAAACTATAGTGGTCGAAAATTATAGTCACGAAGCAGTGGTATCTCATCTAATACGAGATCCAATTTTGGATTGGAGACTTGTGTTTTATGAATTTAATAGATTAAAATCTAATAGAAGAGTAGTCGATATAATAAGAGAGTGATATTTTACCTACTTAAACACCAAGCAAGACTTTAAAATTTATTTTTTTATTTATTACTTTATTTTTATAAAAATTAGAATAAGTATTCTCTAATATGTAAGTGTAGGTACATGTTGTTCAATAATTATGAGATATTTTATACAATCCATAATATTTTCTTTCCTTACAGGAAACAATTAATAATAAACCATATACAGACTGTGTAAATTGATTTAAGTAACTAATTAAATTTGTGCACTTAATTAATTATGAGTATTTTATTTTTGATAACAAACGCCTTTCATCTTTAAAGGTAACTAAGAGTCGGTGGCGACGGGATATAGGATTATTTGAAGCAATTGCTTCATGTCTGAAATAGGTGGGTGGGTGTATAAATATATATACAATCGTAAGACCTCAACAAAAATATCATGGCAAATATTATAATTAATAATTATTATTAATGGCCCCTGCTGTTAATTTTGGTTCAATGAAGTGGTAAAAACAGTTAAATTATACAATATGCTTCAAAGCCTACACAATTTCGCGCTGCCACTGCAAAGAGTTAACACAATAATTATAATTTGAGATAAGTAAAAGTAAGACATTAGATAGTTGACACATTAGTATTACTATTTATGAATAAGAAAATAAGGATTCAAAGTTAGCTTGCAACATTAATTAACAACGGAATGGTTGAGTTTTATCATATTTTGTGAGACAGCAATGTGGAAGGAACCGTGTAACGCAAGAAACTAGAGATTATTTTTAAAATAATTTAGATAGTAGTACAAGGAAGTCTGTTTTATCATTTATCAAATTGTTAATGTTAAAATATTTATATGAAATGAAATATAAAATATTTAATTATTATTAAAAGCGAAGTTGACTGAATGTCTAATGTTGATGGTCAGCTAAAGAATCCAAACATAGACTTACTAAAATAGGAGGTAATATAAGTAAATAATTGGACAATTTTAGGAATCTTTCTATACTCTGTCACAAAAGAGATTAATCAGGTGCCCAGCCGATTATTGTCAGTACTGCACATCTCCCACCAATGACCCGGTATTAGTGTGATCATGTGGTTCTCGACGCTCCAATGAATTCACTATTCACAATGCGCAAACAGTGATTGTTCTATTTGAGACAGAGTATAGTTCACTGGAAATCATTGGTGCTCTAGCAAACGAACCATACTCCAATATTGGCCTGACAAATGTGCAGTATAAATCCCTCAAATGTGTTAAAAACCTTAAGTTACTTGGAACTTGCCTAAACCTAAAGTCTTAAGAGCATTTTTGACATAAAGATAATAAGGATGATACTTAAATCATAAACTGAACTATTAAGGGATAAAAATATAAACTAAAAAAAGAAATATTAAGATTGATTTATTCAATAATCAATGCGTTCCTGATACAAGTAATTTTCAAAAAAATAATACTTTGAAATATTAAAAGATAAATCTTAAGTTTTAGCTCAGGACACAAGTCGATTTAAGTCACTTCAAAGAAGGTAACTTAATTTACCAAGTTAATAGTTAATACTTTCTCATCAGTAAATGTCAATAGATGTTTATACTTTACGCTGTTAATAAATAAAGAAACAGAAGAACTAAGATATTTTATTTGACATAAGATTTGTTCAGTATAAGTGTATAACCATAAAGACCACAGAGCACACAACAATAATAAGAAATTAATAAGAAAAAATAAATAGTAGATAGTAGAACCAGAACCGGAATCCAAAAACCATTAAAATATTGGAAACCGGAACCCTTATTATTACTTAGTTATTTTTGAATAAACAAAAAGTTGGTTTTACATGGATTATTTTGTGTTTACCTTTGTCGCCTGTGCTCAATTTATTGGCTATCAGAAGTGCAGAAGTGATTTGATAAACTATTTTCACTTCATTCTAGAGCTGTAAAATCTGGAATCAGAACCAGAACCTTCAAATCAAATATTCGAAAAACCCTGTATGTCATACTTACTTAATTTTTACTAAATATTATGTTCAAATAACAAGGATGATACGTGCACCCTTACTCCGCCTACCATCCTACCTATCCAGCTTAATGATTTTCATTGATTGTGTTATGTCTATTTTCCTGTAAATTGATAATCTGATGGCCTTTTTTGAAATTGTAGAAGTGTCTAAATCCAAATTTGAATTATTAGTTATTAAGTTATTTAACTTTGTGTATACTTACTGGCCACTTTAATAGGTTGGAATGTGAGGAATAAATAAAAATAACAATCTTGAACTGATGATTTAAATAATATGATAGTAGGTAGTTTATATAATATATTAATCTATAAACCACAAACATATTATAATTTTCAAAACATTTCTGAGTATAATTAGTACACAAATAATATGTAATAAGTAGGTAGTGCCTACTTATCATGTATATTTTGCAGGCACGCCCGCAGACGGGCTCACTAGGTGCAAAATACCTACTTTCGGTGACAATATAAGCTGTGGGGGGCTTTGCCCCCCCCCCCATTCACTTACCGTTATTCAATGACATCTTTATGATGAATTTTTAAAAATATAAGAATTCATAATTAATATTGATTAGGTACCTAATAGTTGGATACTTACCTACATAATGGTTAATATTAATTGGTATGAATCATCCCTAATTTTATTGATACCTACGTTAGTTTCATGTCTTATATTTTATCCAAGTAAAAATTTGATTTGCAATTTTCAGCATTAACTGTAATTGTTTTATAATGCAATTAAAAGATGAATAGTATTGTTTAACAATGCAATAAACAATCTAAAGTGTTAGGTTTATAAGTGTACAAAAATAATAATACTATCATAATATTTTATTTTTATACATGATACACCAATATAATATTATAATATTTATAATGAGTGGATCAAACATACCTATACCCATAATAATGTACCACAGTTAAGAGGCCTCGCCACTGCCGTCAATTTTATCTCAAAAGACCTTTAAGTTTTAACAAAATTAAAGTTACTTTACGTTGTTCGATTTTTATTCTGAAAAACCCGAACTTGCCAGAAAGTTGTCTGTCCAGCGCGACGGTAGTGGCGCTAAGCTAAGTAAAAAAAAATAGCTGAGTAGCCGTATAATAAGTAACGTATAATAACAGGAGTACAGGACACCGAGTTTTAACATTGAAAAATCGTCCTGATTTATGTCAATTATTTGCCAAGCTCTACAGGGCAAGCGGCTGAACATATAAAGTCGGATGAGGTATCAATCGATCATAAATATTGTGCAGATGGGAACGGAGGAATTCGCCAGCAGATTGGTTAGATAGTTTATAAGTTATAAGCAAAAATGTTCAAGTACTTTTCAGACCGATTTTGCGTACGGAACAGTGGGGATTGATAAGCGGTGGGTCGCAAAATATCGTAAATATCCCCCGACCCGCCGCTTATCAATTCTCACTACTCTCATCGCGGCGGCGGCGACGTCCTACGACGACGACGTACGACGATTGGCGATTGCGACGGCGCGGTCTCTCGGATACCGGGTTACCGGTCGCCGGCAACCACTTACCATTATACTGTTTCAGCAGGCGAGTGCCGGCCAGCAAGATAGTACTAATTGCTGACGACTGTGATTGTCTAGTGAATCCGTGATCCAGCTCGACGCTATTATATTATTATGCTGATAACTCAGAACAATAATAAAATAAAATAAAAAATAAAAAATTTTTTTTTTAAAAACACTTTTCTAAAAAAACAAAAAAGGAACAAATGCACTTTACCACGCCCCTCACGAATTTCGATTTTTTTTTTTAAAAAAAAGACGTGTTTTTCAACTCTGATTTCGAAACTGTTTGAATTTTTGTGCTGAAACCATTATTTTGGAAGTTATAGCCTTCCAAAGTTTGCGATTTTACGTTTATACGCATGCGCTCAACACCACTATGCATTACCGCCGCGCGGAGCGTGTACCTATAACCTATTTAAATTCTTTTTACGGGGACAATAATTTTAAAGTTGAAATTCAATTTTTTTATTTTATTTTTTTATTTTATTCCCCAAGTGGGTCACAGGGTTGAGAAAATTGCATTTTTGTTGCACCGAGCCACCAATTTGAAAAAACATCGTACAGTGATGCGGTGCTAGCGGCACTCGTCGCTACGCTCCTCGGCGCCGTCGCTCCGCTCCGCAAGGCGCAAATCGAAAATATCCCCCGACTTGCTGTGCAACACCTCCCCAAGTGGGTCACAGGGTTAAGAAAATTGCATTTTGGTTGCAGTTATGTTGTATAGTATGGGCAGTGACCCTTGTTAGCGGCACTCGTCGCTGCGCTCCTCCGCGCGGTAATATAGTTGTGTTGCGCGCATGCGTATAAACGTAAAATCGTTAACTTTGGGAGGCTATAACTTCCAAAATAATGGTTTCCGCACAAAAATTCAAACAGTTTCGAAATCAGCGTTGAAAAACACGTCTTTTTTAAAAAAAAAAATCGAAATTCGTGAGGGGCGTGGTAAAGTGCATTTTAGCCACAAAAAAATAATGAAAAATTTAAAAGTGTGTGGCGCTCTTACACTTGACATATTATACTCCCAGTCACTATCTTATAAACAGGATTGAACAAAGAAGTGTATGTGAGACTTAGCTCGGCTTTAAATGTTTTGTATGATGCACCACACACTTTTAAATTTTTCATTATTTTTTTGTTTTTTTAGAAAAGTGTGTTTTTAAAAAAAATTTTTTAATTTGTAATTTTCTACTTTTTAGTTAAAAGTACATTTTTTTATTTTAACAACATTATTCTGTTATATGTTGTACGTCTAATTTACTGAAGTACGGCGAGTAATGGTTAGGTTAACCCGCCTTGACCCAGAGAAACCCTTCGTACCTGTACTTCCTCGGAGATGACTTTGCACACCCGTCATCGCCGACCTGGAGGTCCGGGTCCCAAAATGACAACGGATTATTGTATTGTCATCCAAGACCAAGGTCTATACCAATTTTCAGAATTTTTCATCTTCAAAAAGTGCCTCAAATCGAGCGCGCAAGATTTGATTACAGACGGACGTGAAAGCGAACTTAAGAAAAGTGTTAATAAGCATTCTGGTGATTAATTCATTACCCGTGGCAACAATTAAGGTCGATGGCAAATCATATGCTCTTAATTCTGTGATCTGCCATCATGGTCCATCTATGACTCAAGTCTCAAGCCCATTATACATAAATTATTAAATACATAATAATAAAATATGAGTTAGATGTAACGATATCATATTTATATTGTAGTTTAAGAAAAAAAAAACTAAAATAGAAAAAGAGATATTATAACAACAGGAGGCCAACGATGCATATGCTATTATGGATTATTATTATTATATACAGTCAAATAAAATCACGACTTATTTCATAAAAAAAATAGCTGATATCACACCAAAAACACTTCGTTATAACTCCTTGTAAAAAAAAGCTAAGTTAAAAAAAAATTTTTGTTATGATTAAATCTTTAAAAGACGTGATATAATATGGAAATTATGTAAAATGACATTTTATAACATTACAAATACCTATGATGACAAATAAGATCAATTGTAATGTTAAATACTTAGTCAACATATTATGTTTAACTATTTGGCAGGACTTAGAAGTATACTTAAATAAATTCAATTAATTAATCACTACAGTTTTTACAGTATAATTAATAATGTATCAACCATAGACGTAACTAGAGCCATTAAATTGAGTGGGCTCGAGCCCATAGTTAAATGTTTAAAAGAGGGAAGGGGTTGTAGGACTATATCCTTGTGGCCTTGTGCCTTTACTATTTTAGGTGGGCTCGAGAGACTGAAGGGTGGGCTAAGCCCACCCAAGCCCCCCCCTATTTACGTCTATGGTATCAACAATATGTTGACTAAGTATTTTACATTACAATTGATCTTATTTGTCATCATAGGTATTTGTTATATTATAAAATGTCATTTTACTTAATTTCCATATTATATCACTTCTTTTAAAGATTTAATCAGAACAAATTTTTTTTTTAACTTAGCTTTTTTTTACAAGGAGTTATAACGAAGCGTTTTTTGTGTGATAGATCATACGGAAAACTTTGTAAATATTAAATATTATATTAGTGTAAACTGTAATTGATTAAAATTTGCCTAAATGTTGCCCCTTAAATAATAGCCGTAGCGAAGCCCCTTAACGAAATTAATAATATAATATTATGCTTAATATAATTTAGTGTCCAAAATAAATATATTAATAGACGCGTGATATTACAGTTCTTACATCAATGTACCCTATACTTAAGTTCGACAGACGACGGTTACTTAGCATAGGTATATATATATATATATATATATATATATATTGGGAATAATCATAGATAAAAATTATAAATTAACAGAGAAGGAATTTTTATATTTTTTTTAATTTGAAAAATTAAAATTAATAAATTTCTCAGGTGGTACATTTGCATGCCTGATATTTTGAATACAATTATTATGATTACTTGTATTCTTTGTTTAAAAAATCATCAGCTAAACAATTTAAAGTATAAATTATAGACTAAATATACCTAGAACCTACTGATATTTTTATGTATTGATAATTTATAATACCTACTATTAATTTATGAGCTGTATAGTTTCATTATTTATAAATGGCCTAATCAATTTGAAATAATAGTTAGGTAAATAGTAAATACTAAATAGATAGGTAAGAACTTTTTACAGTGAAATTATTGTTATTCGAGTTTGTACTTTGTATTTAGTTTTGTAATAATTTTTGCTTCTACTTAGATACATTCGTTTTTTTTAGAATCTGACCGGTTTCTAAGGTACTTTTTGTTTAGAACTTTTTTTCTTATCTGCAGATGCTTCTTTTTTATTGCGATTTTTTTATTATACTTTATAAACAAAAAAGTGAGTTGGTTCTACTTTAACAACTTCCATCAAATAGTAGGTATACATATAAATATTGTAAATATATATAGGACATAAGTATATAAAATCTTTTTTTATTTTAAGTCGAGTCATCGAGTCACAAAGTAAAAAATATGGAATAATATAAAACTAGTTTAATTCATTTTGGTTTTTTGATCCTAAACAGTGTGAAGGTTTTGAGTTCTTTTTTTTTTTAACAGTCATAGAGAATTTAAAAAGAAGAAAACTTATTTAAATATATTTTATTTTTATTGGTAATTTAAAACATGTATGATATAACAACTATACTACATATTATAATATCAGACAAAAAGTTTCACAAAATACTACTTAAGAGGATGTTTGTTTTCTCTATCAGACACTCGCGCAGCATAGATAAAACGCGTTCACCTAAAATCATTTTTTTTATGGTTTTTGATTAATCCTAGAGTAAAATCAACTATTACAGAAATTATAGAGGATAATATTTGTTTGTAATTTGACCTTGTATTCGACTTTCGAAACCAACAAAAAAAATATTGTAAATTTAAATGATGTTTAAATGATTTTGAGACAATAATTAGACTTAGGGCCGTTCTTATAATGTCCGGTTAAAGTTAACCGACACTTAACCGGCCGATTTCTGCCGGTAATAAAATCTGTTTTCAGTCGGTTAGCGTTAACCGACACTTTACCGGACATTGTAAGAACGGCCCTAAGCGATATGTCGTACCCTCAAAAAATTATGTCTATAGTTTTTGTAATGGGTGATTTTACTCACAGATTACATAATAAAAAAAAAAACACAAAATGTGATTCTGCGTATGATCCCCCCCCCTACAACCCTAGATACGGACATACGGTACTGCAATGCATTAATTGGTACAATTTACAATAGATAGATAGGTAGTATACTATATTATTACATAAAATGGTAAGTTAACCTAACCTAACCGTAGGCTACAGTCGAACACTCTAAAGTTTAGAAGTTATTAGGATCTATAGCTATTGTTGAGAACTAGTCTAAACGATAACCGATAGGTAAATGATTCGCGTGGAATATGTGTGTACTGTGTAGGTAATAATATTATTATCATATTATTATACTCGCCAAGAATTCAATAATAATAATATAAAGTGCGAGGAAATATCCAAGTGTTGGACTGATAGAAGTAATATGATAGACCATGGACGTATGCTACGAGAAAGAAAAGATTGATGAAATTCTTATACGCGAAAATGCTGACGTTTGTCTGTAGGGAAAAAATGAAACGGAACCATCCGAAAGAAAGTGGCCAATGAAAATCGATACCAATCTTGTTCGTTGTTATGAAGCGAAAAAGAGAAGAATAAAAGGTAAAAAGAAAGAAAAAATATATAAAAAATTATCACAAACGCCTGATACTCGGGGGAGAAAAAACTTGAGAGTCGTTAAAAATTCATCGAAACGACCACCCTTTCGTTCAAAGACTTCGAGAAAATTCAAAATTAATCTATTATTGAAGAGAACTGACAATAGCAGCACGGCAATCCATCATAGTGTTCTTCCTGTTGCTGGTTGGGTTTGGCAAAAGTAGTATTATTAATATACTTTGCCAACGTCTAAAATAATTTTTTATGTTAAAAAAAATCATGAAGATGTCCTGTAAATGAAAGGGATTTGAACATGATGTTATATTATAATATTCGGCAAATTGATGCTAATTACAGTCGATGGGTCGAGAATATATTTATAAATTATATATTTTTAAGTATTAATCTTGGAATCTTGAAAAAGTTATTATTGCGAAGTAAAACTAGTGAAAATTAAAATATAGAGAAAGTAATAATAGCAAAGTAACAAAAGTATAGTAACACAAAACCCAAAATAATAGGTAATAATAATTTTCATTTCGTATAAAAAATAAATATACACATAAGTATTTACATTTTAATATATTATTATGGTAAGTAGTGAAAAACGTAATGTATTACGACTAGTCATTGTTATTCATTTTAATATTTTCATTATGTTTTTCAAAATTAAATAGGTACTTATATAGCCTATTGCCTATAGGTAATACAATTTTTTAAAGTATAATAGATCGATTTGCTAACTTCAAAAATTTATTTTCTGTGTTTGTTAGAAGGTTATAGGTAGTTATTTGATAACTTTTGTCATGAGATTTTTATACATAAATACATTACAGCTATAGGTACATGTATAGGTGTGCCAGGTTCACGGAGGTCTTATTCTTTAATTAAATTATCTAAGCCTTGCACCTCACATTATTGTTACATATTATATCGTTTATAATTATTTCAAACCCATCTCTAAAATTATATATTTTTTAACTTAATCAATGGAGACACGGTCATTTTAAAAATAATAGAAAATATTATAGACAAACACAATAACCTAGGAAAAACACTCAAGTGACTTCATATTGTTTATACCTCTATAAACAAAGTTACTTTTCTTGTTCGTATTTTAATAATATCTATTAGGTAGGTACCAGCTATAGGTTTGTTGACCGTAATATATTTATTTTGAAATATAAGCACCCACACTATATTATATTCAGTGAGTTTAGACTTTAATTAAAGTTATGTTTAATATCTTTTTCAATATCTCTTTAGTACCTATCTATCTGGTTTTTGAGTGGTAGAGGATTATATAAATAATATAAACATCATTATATAAACAGTATAAAAAAATATATGTATGATGTATACGGTATGTTATTTATATGCTTTTTGTTTATTCAAACTTTCAATATCGCACAATAAATATATAACACCACGTATATATTTGAATAAATATATTTATAATATACCTACGCGTTTAATAATAATTATGACATATTTTTTATTCCAGCTACACTTTACCTATATTTTTCTGCAATGTCTAGAGGGTAAATGCGTAATAAACAAATTACAAAATGTAATAAACTATACAGGGTGTTCCAAATTTCGTGTGACAAAAGACAGATCTGTGCCGTAAGAACCAGTGTAATTCCCACCATTTTTGTCACACGAAATTTAGAAGACCCTGTATATCTTGTTTTATATATATTTTTAAATGAAAAAAAATTAATTTGTATTTATTAATAGTATTTAATTTGAATTATTTAACATTTAACTTTTAACATTAGTAGATTAATTATTATCAACTGGAATTGTGTTTTAAATACAATTGTTGCCAATTGTTGATACTGAATCGAAAATTATTAACAATAACTAGTCAATAAGTTTCTACAGGCATAAGCACACCCTTATAAATTTAAAACTGCAGGTTAAATATTGTGTTTATGAAACATGAGAAATGAAAATAAACATATACATCTAATATAATTTTCTACATATTTCCTTGGTATATACAAAAATGTTTCACAATAAAGTACAAACTAACAAATTTAAATATGAACATACCTTTTTATTATTTTACAAACTAATAAGGACGTCAGTCGTGCTTAGTTTCATTCAAGAGCCTGTAGAATAAACTAAACTATAAAATACAATTTCAAATCAACTTTCTATGACCATCTCCGCCTGCAATAGATTTATATAAATTCGGTCGTTAACCTAATTTGTATTTCTAAACACTCTTACGATCTGTTCAAACTTTTTACGAGAGTGGTTATAGTGATTCATAGACGAATATCAGTTGTATCTCACGAGAAAAATTACTTTCAATTTTTCTAGAATAAAATATGAAACCACTCATAGATCAGACAAGCTAATAGACACATGAGAAGTATAGGATTAATGTGTTTTTTCAAAACGTTAAATCGTTCAATGCATCTATAGTAGTATGTTTTTATAAGAACAACAATTTAAATATAATATTTTAAACCTACGTAATGGTACCTATGTAATGTTATTGTCTGTCAAGGCTATCATTATTTAATATAGTATATAATATGTTCTTATAACACAGTCATCGTTGATGTCTTCTAAATAATTTATATTTGTGTAATATTTTCAATTTTGTAATATTAGGTAAGTACCTAACCTATAATATTATAGTCGTATATAATATGGATACATTTTTAAATTGTTGATTTATTTTTATATGTTACCGATTGCATTTTGAAATTTGTACAAAGATCGTGTGATTAAAAGCGTTATTAATGGGCATTATTATTATTGGTGTTGTTTTTTGGTACAGTACATATTTATTTTAAGCACTCCTCTTTAATTGGAATGTTCATTGGTCCAATAATTGAATTAAGTGATGATTTCATTTGTATATTCAAACTTTGTTTTAAAGTTTTTTAGGTTTATTTTTATTTTTCAATTAAATGAGTTTTAAACATCGGTTGTCGGGTCTTCTGAAACTTTAGATTCAATAGTAGAATTAGCCATGACTACCTAACGGCTAACCGCCTATAAAATGTAAATATTATATTAAGAAATTTGGTTTCTCGACAAGTTTGAATTTAAATAGCTCCATGCTATTTGAGTGAGAAAGTTTTGTTTTAAATGTACATCACAATAATTATACCTAATAATATAGAAATTACTACTTTAAGTATATTTATTTTAAACATGATTTTGTGTAGCCGTCTGCCTTCCGTCTACGTTTTTTTTGTATTAGGTACCTCCCCTCCCAGTGGCGTGTATCATAAAATAATTGATGTTGCTCAAATAATTTTAGGTGACCTACCCCTCATAATAATGTTATACAGGCCTATAAAATTACCTATTTTTTCATCTATAAACACCCACCCACCCTTATTTAATGTGTTGCCCGAGCAACACTTAGACTCTCTGTTACACGCCACTGTCCCCTCCCCTAATATAATAACAATATAATGTATATAGGGTTGCCACCTTAACGGAATTCCACGGATAATCCGGGTTTACATATTAATCTACGGGCTATGGGTTCAGTGAATTATTCTCCGGGTCATAACATTTTTATATAATTATAAATAGTTTGTCAATAAGTAACAAGAACATTGATTTTCTTACTCTAAAAGATAAAATAAGATACGATTTATAGTCTTATACCTAAGTCTGTCTCACGACAGAACGGGACCGTTTCGAGCACGTAGACTGATTTGATTGGTGAGTGGATAACCACGTGATCACGCTTACAACGAAAAGTTGGTGGGGGATGCTCGGCGACGAACGAGTTTTGGTCGGCCGCCGGTCTCGTTCTCTCGTGAGACAGACTATAATATAAACTTGTATATGACTTATAATCCGAATATATGCTATTAGTTTTTGTGTTAGTCTTATATCATATGATACTGTGGATGGAGCCACAACTCAATATTTTGATGTACATGTTAGCGACGAATCACCGCCACTCTCGGTTATGATGGCCTCTACTGCGCCTGCGCTAGATCACCTGCACAATATGCGCCTATATATATAATATATAGGTGCGACTAATTCAGGAGCATGCGCAGTAGAGGCCATCATAACCGCGAGTGGCGGAGACTCGTCGCCAACGTGTACATCATCGATGTTATAATATGTAATCTATAGGTCATGGCTCTATCCATTGTATAATATGATCTAAGGAGTTTCAGTGTAATCGTTTTTTGGCAACTCTTATTGTATACAATGTGAAACACTGGGAATTTAATCATTCAACAGTAATTTTCTTTGAGAAAAAAATTACGTCTCAGAAAAATAAAAAGTTTTCTAAAATGTTGTGTTGTGACTGCAACTTCTGTATAATATGTATGAAAAAAATATTTTCAAAAACACTAACACTTACATTTATCCGAACAATAACTACTGTACAATAATAATCCCCCTGCCTTATTATTAAGAATAATATACGATATACGAGGGTTGCAGCCTCCCTATTATTACTTGCAATAATTTAATCACCTAATCTTACCTACTCGGCCACCGTTGTAATGAATAACCGTTGGTTGTTTGCATGGGTACATAATACATGTACAGGTACTGTAAAACAAATTATAATGCTATGTTAATTCAGTAAGTATTGATGATCACAATATCAAGAGTCCGCTTCGAAATATTTCGAAATACCAACTATAAACCCGTCGTTGTAATAAAATTATATATTATAAATTATCGTGAATTGCGTTAGGTCGCGGGCACGTGACTTTTCGAGAGTAGTTGTAGGCATCGACATATTGAGACTAGTGGTGCCTGGAATACCTGGACACTTCCTGACATTTTAAAATAATAGGTGACCTAAAAGTTAATCCCTGTCAGGGACCAGTACTTTATCGGTTGTTACTAAATAAAATACTAATTTTTCTAAAATATTTGATAGAAAAAATAAAATTATTCGGTGTTATAATAATACATAGCTCGGTATAGTAATAATGTAACGACGTAACGTATATGTAAGGGTAAAATATTTTACATTCGCGTGTATCTAAAACCGTTTTGAATCAATGTTTAAGGATAAATTCTACTATTTACTGAACAATATATTATGACTTAAAATGTTGATTTAGATTTAATACCTACCTACTTACCCCCTTAACGAATTCAATAATTTATTCAATCGGCATCTGTCAGTTTAAGTATGGGTACATTTTTTAATTTTAATGTTATTGTTATTGTTATTAGTATTATGATACATCGTATAAAAATAAAACAAATGATTGAGATATTGCACAAGGCAATAATGGTGAGAGGGAGGTCTTTTTGTCACATCACACTGGTATCTTTTTTTTTACGGGTTATATCGAGAGCCAGATGAGCAACTGCTGTTGACATTGCTTCTCCTCCGGCCCCATTGTTTATTATTGCAAATAAAACTTGTTGATTACAATAATATCATCCCGAGATGTGCCCCCGCTCCCTGTTAGACTTTCCTTAGTGTATGGTAGTAATAATCGTAGTATATTATGTCCACTGGCAGTGCTCGGAAGGCTCATATTCAGAAAAGGATGCTCGACGGCTTTAGCTGTGGCTCCTGAGACTTCTCGACCCGGCTTCACTGCCGTCGGTCTAGAAGTCTCGTGCTCCCACCTGCCTTGCCCTCTATTCCTGCTCCTCGAGAGACATGATATTCTCCACCATGTTATAGAAGATGTGGAAAGTTTCATCAGCATCGCTCATTACTTCCAACCTATCAGCTGGGTCTGTGGGGATACCCTCGGATGCAGGGCCTAATACTCGGCACAAGCTTTACATGATCCTCGCATCTTAAGAATCTTAAGAGCAAAAAGTTTAACTGCAGACTTCACTTGTTAAACCCACTTCTAAGTTAAAATTCAACATTATACCTTAAACTTATTTCATGTAAAGCACTCATACAACGATTATAGACGTATAACATTGCATACTTCTATAGGGTTCTGCCAAGAACTCTAATAAGAGAACCATTTAAGCCTGTCTCGAAATCTACTTAGCTGAATTACCGGATCTGCCTAGTTTTTCTCAAACGAATTCCCAAAATTGATTCAATCAATGAAACCGCAAAACTTATCTTTAAAAAACGTTTCCCTTCAAAAACATTAATCCAGTTCCAACCAGATTCCTATTCAGTGGCGTATTTTCAATTTGTGTGTGTGTGGGGGGGGGGGGAAGATTAAAAATAACTTTCGATAATATCATTGAATTAAAATTTAATACATCCATTACAATTTACAGTGACCCACACGACACATAATTCATAGCAGAAGATATAAATAAATCAGCTGATTTATATACATTTTTTATAAACAATAAATAAGTTATTAATATATATTATTTTGTCAAAATTATTTCATCGAGTCAAAGAAACATAGATACAATTATACAAACAATACATAGATGTCGAGACCGTTCTTAATGGGTGCTCTGCTAGAACTGGATAGCTATTTGTCTTAACCTTTTATCTATCTTAAGAGTTAAATTCAACAAACCATGTAGGTAGTAATTTTTAATAACACGAAATTCCATGACAAACACTAAACACTGAGATGTGCTCAATTATTACTGTAGGTCTGTATTCACTGTATTCATGTGGTAGGTACCTTCGCGTAATACAATTTTAGGTAAAAAAATATTAACCTTTATATGCCATAATTGTACTTACATTATACATGAGGTTTTATCGATTTTTCTAGAAAATTAGGTACTAATTAAATACTAAAAAATTTTTATTGTAACCACTATTCACGTAGGTATACTAAAAACCTTTGGAATACTCATGATGAATATTCCGAATACTATAAAACGATGATGATATCAAAATCAATAAATAATTTCTTTATAGATGGTAAAAATACAAAATAATTATACGTACATGCCAATATTACTAGATAGGTTGTAAATATGATGCACGAATAACCTCCAACTATTATGGTTCTATTATATAATAAAATGTTCATGGAAGTGTAACCGAGTAGGTAATAAATATTAAAATTAGATAAAAGTTGAAGTTATATTTTGTCACGCCATAAAAAACTACTTTAATAGTTTAATAACGGTTATTTTATTATTATTTCTTCTGAAAATATTAGCTTAATATTATGACAGTTTTCAGTAAATTCATAGTCGTAATGTTAATGTTTTAAAGAGTGTAATGGAGTAACAACTAATAAGCTTAATAACTTTATTTGGGCTGTATAGTGATTTCACAGAAAAGTTTCCAGTGATAAAAGTATAAACTGACCTATTTCCTCTGGGACTTTTCGGTTTCATTTACAATGAAGGTAGTTTGGTATAGGACATAGGTAATTACTTTGATTTTTCTTAGTAATTCCCTTTATAAGATGTAAGGCAGTATGCATTTAACGATATAGGTACTTAGGTATATGTACTATATTATAATATAAAGTTATTTAAATAACATGGCGTTGTTATTGGCCGATATTAATAAATGGGTACCTATTGTTCGATTTTAAATAATGTGCAATAAAAGGCAAAAATAAATAAAATATTAATAATAATCATATAAAATATTTCATTTTTCAACGAGTTAAATCTTGAAAAATAAGCTAATTAACACAAATGCCACGGGGGCGCGGGCGGAAGTAACGAAATTGCATATTGCCTAAATATTGTCCCTTATTCTCAGAGAATTAATACGTATTAAATGTTTGGTGAAAATAAACTTCACCGAAACGAATGTGCACACATTAAATATCTACTATATAAATATTATACATTTATAAGTAGGTATACTTATAATATTACTGGGGTTTCAATCAGGAACTACATAAAAGTTTATTACATAAAAAATGGTCGGACGAGGGTGCACCTAAATATTAGTAGTCCTGCGGTTTTCAAACTTTTATTAAACACGGCACACCGTGCTCCTCACAGCATATTCAAGGCACACTGACTTTTTTTTTTGCAGTAAATAATTAGATGAACAAAATCGTTTTAAATATTATAATTATATACATTGAATTAGAAAATATGTGCGCTTGATGGACGAACACGTTTTTATTAATTTTCATTTTATAATTTTATTCGTGGACGAATATTGACATTTTTCAGAAGACCGCCATACACTTATTGTCACTTATATAAGTCACTATATGATCACTGCGCACCAGTATGCCTCGACCCACAGTTTGAAAACCACTGTACTAGTCAGTAGTCTGTATGTTTGACATATAAATTATATTAATTCATGAATAGATACTCATTAACAAAAAAGGTCACAGGTGCGAGCATACACACGCAGGAAATAGGAAAATTAAAACAATAAATACAAATTAGTAGATTGTAAATATACCAACGCTTAAAAATGTTTTTTCATTCTGGTTTGCAGTAATATTATGAGTCCGAGCTAAATATACTTTGGGTTTCAGAATTTGAGTGTAATTAATATATCATAAATTGAATGATAACTATTACTATGGGCTAAGTGCCATGTACTTTCCCACTCACAAACATAACAAGTTATATCTCGACTTTTATACTTTATTATTTTGATGCTAGAGTTTAAAATAGCTAGGTAGGTAATAGGTATATAGGTACAGGGAGATTATCTAAACTCAATACGTATATCAATAAGGACAAAGACTATTAAGAGAATATATCAGAGCAACATTTGCTTTCTCTCTCCATCAAATCACGCACAACATTGATAAAATGCATTTATGTAATATCGTTTTTTTATGATTTTCTAATTCCAAGTATTTTCTATAGGTATATTGAACGTAGGTACTCAGTAGTTTGTAAATTAAAATTAAGGTTGGTGATTATGAATAAATATAAACTAAAATATTGAACATTTTGTATTTATTTTTCAATATTTCAATGTTATAAGTCATATCTAAAAGGCGTAAAGAAACCTTTGTGTAGTCAGAGAAATTAAATATTTAACATAAGATGTCAATATGACATCATGATAGAATAAATAAAAGTTATTACGACAGTATAGATTATGTTTATTGTTTACTATTGTTAATTATTAACAATAATGTTTAAAATGTTTAAATACTTATATAAAATATAAGTTATCAATATTGATTACGAAAATAAGCTAATGTAACAAAAATGTAGGTATAAAAAATAATATTTAAATAAAAAAAACAGCGATATAGCGGTTTGTGGTTTGTTCTGGTAAAAACCTACATTAGACGAGCAGTACGTTTTGTTGTGTTATACCTACTTTTATAATGTTTTGTGGTTAAAATAAAGTGTTTTCGAAGAACAAGCATATTATTTCTCATTTGTTAAGAACAGTCCTTGTTACAATGATCTGCATATTATAATCTACACTAAAACTTTTAACCGATTGTACTTATATGGATTATGGCTAAACTTGTCAATCAATCGGCTAGTTTTTAAAACTATCTGTAGCAGTGGTTTGTTAAACAATTTTAATCAAAGGAGCCAAACATATTTAGTCCATCCAACCACCCACCCACTCACAACAGAATGTATACTGAAATTTGAGGATTTATTTCTCAACTCTCAAGTTCCCAATTTAGAAGCAATACATTTTACAAATCTACCATCACCACTAACACCACCAACCCCTAAAAATCAACGGAGTTGGCTAAAATAAAAACTGCCTCACCACGCCACTGATTTGTTGGTACTAAATTATTTTTGTTACATACGTCCATGGTCCATACGTGATATTCTAGTTAACTATTATGTATTCTGTACTTACTCTTAACTCAGTATAAGTAGTTAATAAACAAATAATATAGAAATAAACATGTCATAATATAATTTATTTTTATACCTATTTTTGAAATATTTGTAAGTGTGGATAATTTAAATATATATTTTTAATTTTAGAATTTAATTTTCTTTGCAAGTTATTGTTTAATAAAAAAAAAAAATATGCACATTTTTTATTACAAATCAAGATAATATTGTTAGCGCGATGTTTGGTATTTATTTTTCATACTATTACGCTTGCAGCTGAATTATGACTTATAGACTTGTATTCATAAACAATAAATATATTTATAGTTTATTTCTTTGTTTCATTAAGTTATGGAACAAAATTTGTGAGTACTACGTCTTTAAAAAATATTCATAAATTCTTTGTGAGTATGTAAATAACAATATCGTATTCTAATTGATTTCAAGCAAGCGTCATTATATAAGGAAAATAAAGGTAGGTATATAGAAAATTAAAATTTATAACTATTTGGTATTTTGGTGCCACAATTAGTTGTCCATAAAAAAATATTGACATTATTTTTAGATCATACGAATGAGTCTTAGACACCAACATAATATTATAATTTGTTTAGACACCTAGTCATAAATACTTTTACATATTTTAACGAATATACTGTACAGATTAGATTATGTCGTTAAGGTACATTGTTGATTTTTGCCTTTTGATGACGTTTGTTGCACCATTTCTAAAATTCTATTATAGGGTTGTCAGTTGAATTATTATTCAATTTAAATACATAATTTAATACATGACCGTTTAACACGACATATTGGATGAAACCTATACAGTATAAGTCGCGTAGATAATAGGTATACACTATACATACTCGTCGTGTTTTATACCTCTTGGAGACTTTTTAACCCAATGGATTCGATACAATACCTACTTTATATTGAGGGAAAGGGTACAGTGCGTAGTAGGATTTAAATGCTCGATGTTTCAGATGATAAAGTGTTACACCATTGTATAGAGTGCTATATGAGTACTACAAGTCAAACACGGAATAGAGATTGTCGGTTAAATCGTAATGATTAAATGGCGTTACACCGGGATCGAATCACTTCGACCGAAGAACTATAGGAAAATACATAATACTATAATACTATAATCATGTAGATCAGACTTTCTATCGGGATGAAGATATTTTTGGTGTCCCATATTATAGTAAGTAGGTACCTACATTTATGGACTTTCCCCATACCATCTATCTTCGTTCTATTTGTTCGTTCTTCGATCATGCCCATACGATCGTGAAAATGTCCGCATATGTTCGTAAAATATAAAAATAGACAAACATCCATGGCTGATAATATATTATGCTGATTTATATTTCCTGTTGTCAATACTATACGTCTCTACGGTATACACTGTCACATCGCATCCAGCACAGAGATCCACCTCTGTTATCAATTATCGGGTACCATATTAATTTAGTACAATTATTATATTGACCGAAGTGGTTAAAATCGAAATAAATATCATAATACTATAATATAAACGGCAACACGTATATTTTATCCACGTTCCCATACGTTATTAATGTTATTATTATTATTATTATTATTATTGCGTTATTATTTAATTATTCCGCGAGAAATAGATTGCCCTGTACGAAAACGAGTTTTATGCAAATAGTATTCGGTTATACAACCGGACAATTTTCGATAGGAAATGGTTTCCTGTCAACGGCACTTACAATGCACCGCAACTTGTGCGTGTATACGCAATCAAAATGTTAATTTACCTTATATCCGCCGGCCGCCCCAAAACCAAAGGACACGCAAAGGGGTTCTGATAGTAAAAACGTACCAGCAAAGATCCCTTATTGGCACCCCAAGTCATTTGTTATTAGCCCGTTTTCTCTATATATCAATTGTTTAAGCTGTTTCTGTCCCATATAACAAAGAGAATCGCATAATAATATTAATAATCATATTTGCGCCTGTGCGTGTGAGTATGCATAATGAGTGTATACTATTGTGTGTTATTGGTGATTCAAAAATTACCCAAACCATAATATTAATCCATTTATCTTTTGTCCGGTTGTTTCCGCAATTCGAACTGTACATAATATAGGTATTTCCATTGAGTATATAGATAGTATACTTGTATATAATAATATAGTATTATTATATACATCAACTTAATGTCCATTATTATTATTACATAACAAGTAATATAATGTTATGTACATCCAAATCATGTATTGTACTTGTAATACCACATTTAATATTATACTCATGTATTGTTCATATTTTATACACTTATTAAATAATTAACTATATACCATATTATAGAAGTCTACGTCGATTCTGATAATTCTGTCGAAATCTGCCTCCTGTTTGTACTATTGTAATATTATATTAATATATTACCTATATTGGTACCTATACACTACCTATAGGTAGAATTCACGCGTCCGTGTAGACGACTATTCACATAATCGGTGTCGTATTTGACTTAACTCTACTGGGGAGGAAAGTAGGTACTATAGGTACATTTGTTTTATATATTTATTTATTTAAGAAGATTATAATCCCCACTGAACAAGTTCGGGGGGGGGGAGGGGGTTTATAAGTTCAAAAATTACAGTAAAATATTTTTTCAATTAGGTATGATATTATCTTAAAATCACAAGGACAATATCAACAAATTGTAGAATTAATATAATAGCATAGGTATTATACTTACTATATTACAAATTATATAATACACTTAACTCGTTGCTTAAAATATTGCCAACAAAATAATATATGTAGTAATATAAAATTGTATCAAGATGAGTTGACACAAAATGACGAAAAACACCATCATTATATTATTATGTCTACGATTTTTACAATTTATTTTTCAGTTAAATAGTGTGGAATATTGTACCTATTATTGTGTAATAATAAATTATCGTTATGGGCACCAAATACTATTGATACTGCGTAAGAGATTTCGATTTCATCGGGTAACCAAAAAATAAAATCACAATTGACCAGTGTTACAGGTTAGGTTAAGCGTTACAGATTTGGTGGGGGGGGGAGGTGAATGATATTTACCATTTGAAGTAGAATTTCATTTTATTTTTTGTATCGTTTACCCTATACAGCCGCATACAGGTACACTTTCCATTATAGTAATATAGTCCTTTCATTATTTTAGAACTACTCGACATTCTCACCAGATTGGTAAAAACGTTAAAAGGATTAGATAAAATAAAACGGTATTGTCTTGTGGCTTTTACTTGAATATAACACGTTCTAGATTTATCTCTTGAGCCTTGTTTATACATTACCAATGTCGCCAGTCGTGCGAATAAACAACGCATCGTTGTATATACAAATCAAAACACTATCTTTAAAAGCACTACCATTGTATTGATCCTATGGTACGTGTTATAAAAAACCTTGTAAATTAATGAACAAATTATCCATTATTACATTGTAAAGAATAATTATTTTTCGTGTTAACTCAGGTACACCAGAAATAAAAAATCAACGATAATGTGTAACATTAAATGAAAGTACCTTCAAGTATTAATAATTTATCTTGATTAAACGCATATTTCATACATTATTATTGATTAATTACTAGCCATTAGCGGATACATCATAGGTAAGTAAAAAATTAATTGTTTTTATTGATTGTATATATAGTACGATATCATGTTATCTACCATGACCTTTTTGTTATTTTTACTTTTGGTTTGATTTTTATCCAAACTGCAATTTTATAACAATTATGACTAGCTCCGTAATCATATTTAAAATACATTTTGTGCATCATATTTTACATAATAAATTCCTATAATAGTGATAAAGGTACATTTATTCCAAATTTGTTCAAATTATAATAACGTTTCCATATAAAACAATAGTTAAACCATGCTCGATATTAGTTTTTTTTTAATGTAATAATTAATAAATTTCCTTCCATCAAACATGGGGTTTTGGAAATTATACCGAACTCTGGTATGTCCGACCACCGTGGCTGTCGTTTCAACGTTTGTCAGTAAAACTGGGTCATTCAGATATATTTTATAGTTCTAAGTGCGTGCGAATATCTGTGGACGACCTGAAAATAGAATTTTCGTCACATCGCGGTTTCTTTGAACCACCGTCATTAACTTTGACAAAGTTTTTACTTCCGAATATTGACGCGATACCGATATCATCATTCTGCAAGAAGATAATATTTGCATAAAGGTTGAAGGGGTCTTAGAGGGCTCACTACAACCCTTATGTGCCGAGAAAAAAGTTTACTAACGAATTCATGTCCAACTTTGAACTTCTGATACATTAAAATGTATATTGGGCACTTCTCTGTCACCAAGAGTGGCGAAAACGTATACCTACGTCAAAGTACACAATATATACGTTTTATGATTTTTTCGATTATTATATTAAAATTAAAAAAGTGTTTTTTTGTTCGTTATGCTCACACGAATGTTCAGTAGTTTTGAATTATAACTTATACTCGACGTAATGCCTGGAGGTTTAAACTTTAAATGTTTTATATATTTGTGTTTAATCGATGTTTAGGGATAGGTACTCTTAAACTTTCTTACATTCTTACGAGTAAAGTAAATACATATAGTATTCTATACGTGGATAAAAATTTAAATATCAATACATGGTAAACTGTCATTAGGTACCTAGTACAAGTTCTTTTAACACCAACTATCAACAATTTAAGTGTACCTATACCAAAATAGTTAAAAGCAAAAAATAAATAAGTAGGTGTATAATTGATATAATGATAATAATTATTATTACATATCGACATTCTTTACTCATTAGTCATTATGTATAATTTGTCGATCTCGTACTGATTTCTATTCTTCTTCCATCTATATTAGTAACGCTAAATATTCACATAACGATCACATCTCCTCCTTTATATCATATTATTATTATTATTATTTAAACTAAAAGAAATAAATAATTTGGCAAAAAATATTTTTCCCATATATGTATACTTCAAAAATATAGAAAAAAACAACATTAATTCAAATACATCTGTGTACAAAAGCTCTACATTAAATAAAATGTAAATTATTTGAAAATGAAAAACACATTTAGGGGACAAATATTTGCATAAATAGGTACCTACGTCATCACAGTATCAAACACAAATCATACTGCTACCACGTCCATAATAATAATAATAAATGATCACAGAACCACTAAAGTAATGTTGTTATAGTTTATCGTAATCGAGTACGAAATAATTGAAGCACACACAATATAGTACTATATAACTGAAACTTTTGTGTCAAACAACATATTGGCCCTGCATTATAATTAGATATAGATGAATGATTTCGGATATTAACAAGACTAATCGATTATAAGCAAAGTTGTAAACTTTTATGCAACATCAAACTGAATGGATAAATAAGTAGATTGTGTAATATTATATACAATTCAATTATATATTTATGTATTTTTAGCTCATACAATTATGTTCAAGTGGCCTGACATGGCGCTGTAGTTGGCCTAACGTTATCTGAGGTCAAGCATCAGCCGGTATTATTAGTTCCAAGATGGGTGACCACCGGGATTTTTAGTGACAAATCCACGCCACTTACACAAGTGTTCCAAACCGCACCCTCCCCCACAGTAAAAACCAACTAAAAATAACCTTCAGGCTCATGACCTCCGATGTTAAAGCCTTAACTCGATAACAAAAAAAAATTTTTGATTATTAGTTTATTTTGTCATTATAGAACCATTTCCAAAGATGTAATATAACAATGTAATACACCACATTTTATTTTCGTGCCACTGACTATCATTAAAAATAGATATTATTCAACATTGCCGTAATTCGTAGCTTTTGAAATTATAACATTCGTGTTAAACCATATAGGTAGGTACTAAGTATGTACACTCAGAAGATATATGCTAAAGTTTTTGAAGCTTATACGAACATTTAACAAAGTTGTGTATATTTATATACATGTACGTTATATACTCTAATTTCTTAGTAGAGAAATTCCTTTCATCATTACGCAAACAGAGTTATTAATTAATTTTCAGAAAACTTGATACACCATTGTTATAGTAAAATAAAACAATCATATATGTATTTTTTATTATTTAATTAAATTCTACAAGAGTTGATTATACTCGTTTTGTACTGTGTTAGTTGAATTACCACAAAAGAACATTATAATAAATTTAACTGAATTATAATAATGTATACAACTTATTATTAAAGCTCTGCATTTTAAAGTTACTTACACGAAACGTATAAAAAGCCATGAAGGATCCTGGCACAGTGGGTGTTGGGTTAGCCCATGCGTTACACTTTACCCGCTTTGAATCAAAACATATTTTATGTTATACAATCAAATCATTTAAATCAAGCAATGATAATTATCACTATTAAATAAAGATATTGAGTGAAGCTATATACGATAAAAACTATAAGTTGACATAAATTAAAAATCACCGTTAGGTACATCTTTATACATTTTTGATTGGTTTTTTAAATTTAATGCATAATGGTACACTACATCAGTGGTGGACTTAAATTTTAAATGACACTTTTTCATAATTAAGTATACTTACCAGCACCGCCCCTCCCATTTTTACTTAAAACAAAGATATGATGTAAATAAAATGTGGCCGAAGGAGCTAAGAGGTCGGACCTTAGCGTGTAATTCTGCGCCATAGTCATGGCCCAAGGGGTTCCACCACCCACTTTAAAAAGTTCACGCAGTTGCGTCAAAATTGAGCCCTCCAGCCCACCATTACAATACATTATACAATTATATAGTTACGAATTATTTGTATATAGTTACAAACTATATTATTTGTCTTGCATTATTATTTTATGGAATTATATTTATGCGAAGTATAATATTATTATATTACTATAATACATAGGTATTTTATCCGCGAACTTTTAACATTTCAAATATGTGTGCCGGTATTCGGTTACCTGTATTTGTAAATGATTTATAATGCTATTTTCTGGTATTACGTATGTTTTTTATTCACCACATTCACTTAGATAATATACAATGTATATGTGGTGAATTTACGGCCAGGCAGCGCGGCTGGCTTGAGTAACCGAGCCTCAGGTACCCGCAATCGGGCCTGAAGAGATGCGACTAAAATACAATGGTTGGGGCAGTCATTAGAGATTAATTAAGTATATAAATAGTGACGAGTCACCAATAACTTTTCGTGTTCTTCAGCAAGTCATGGCCAGGTCGAATAGCTCGGAGCCTAAACAGGAGTGCTTGATGGGACTTTATCGATGGTTCTGAAATGGACCCTCTTGTGATCAGTGTCTGTGGTACATCGACTGTTTGAGGTTGCTGTCTAACCACGAGGGACACTACGTCACCGTTGGTGATGGTCGAGGAGAACCGCTGGTAATCGCTCGTTACTGCCGAAGGTGCGTCTGGTTTCGTGACTCGTCGGCAGTGCAACAGGTGTACTTGGTGACCAGCTGGCGTCTTAATCGACGATTACTGCCTCGTTCTTGCGATGGTGTTTCTGTCGCTACTCCGATGGAACCGAAAATCTTCGGGGCTCGTTTGCCGAAGTATCACTGCTCGCTGACTCGTATTCCCGAGTGTAGTCTAACTGCTAGCGGATTGTCTTCCATTTCTTCTTTTTCGATTGCTGGAGAATTTGCCGGTTAGAAGGGGAAAAAAGAAATAGAAGAATGAACATCGTTTAATTTTCAATTTAAATTTGCGAATATCGTTCGTTTGCTTTGCTTTATTTGTGGTTTTTCTGTTTCGAACCAAAGTTCCTGACTGAAATAAAGGATTTAAATGATTTATTAGTGATGTCCGTTCGCATATACACTTTCCCGTACCGACTAGTAAACGTACGTGCTGGGCGGCTGATGTGGTGTGCTTATACTGTCGTGCCGGTTTCTCTTGTTATTCTGCTGGTATTTACCTTACAAGGGTGGGGTTCTCTATGTGACGGGGATGATCTACTATTCTATCCTATTCAAAGATACTTTTTTCGAGGTTCGTGTAGGTTGCCGGCAATCGGCCTTTTAGTGGTGAACATTTTTGATTGGTCGGGTATTCATTTTTGTTATTGTTATTCCGGCGTTGCGTTGTAAGCGTTGCCCCGTTTATCGTTGTCTCACCGTACATTGCGGTCTCGTTGCATGCTACTCCTTTACAATTTATTGTTTTTGGTTTTGGTTGAACTTGCTTACATATTTTGAAATAATTACTGCTACAGTTTATGGAGTTATTATACAAATAAAATAATTATCTAGTCACTAACCACATTAAAATATTGATCGAGCTGGTACAACGGTATAGTTATTTTTGAATCGCACCTATGAGAATATCAAGCACGAAAATAAATGTTTTAAAACAATAAACTTAATATTTAAGAAAAAAAATTAATTTTTTTCAATTTTATAACTTAACTACCTAGTTAGTTGATTTTCTTAATAATTTATAACTTAACTAAGTTTTTAAATAAATTTAAAAAATAATATGGAAAATTAAAATGATGTTGGTAGGTACAAGGATACAAATTTAGTCAAAACTAATTAATTAATTATTTTTTATATTTAATCACGCTGTACAGTGTACACAATGATTGTAAATGCAGATGAACAAATGGATATCATTGATTTAATGATTTTCTTTATAATATATAATTCAAAGGAATACCTAGGTAGTAAATTTAATTTTCGACAAAATGTAAAATGTAAAAATCACTATTTGAGACCCAGGTGGTAATTAGTGCCTCAATAACCGGGGGTGCCATGTGCGCAAGGAACCCCCTTTAAATCAAAACAATGGGCCTCGGGGCCAGTGGCCGAACTATTAGGAACTTTTTTTACTTTTAAAATATTTATTTGTTATTTAAAAATAGAAGGTTATTATATATTATTAACTTATGCCTAGTGACTAGTATGCTTATCAGTTATCGCCGTGCAACCCGCGCATCGTCCATATAAGACGTCTTATTTAGGTATCCTAACTATAATTATAACAGAATAATAAAAATAATAATTTCGAATGGCAGGGGTCTGAATTATACCGCCAAATTCGCAAATATCATATTCTCGAATTTCTTAATTTTGCTATGTTGTGAGGGCTGATGGTTTATTGCATTTAAATTGGGACAAGAAAGAAAATAAATGGTTCTAAGGGCCGCATACCACTTTGCTCCTCAGTCCTCACCTATCTGTGTACAATCACTACAGTATAATATGATCAATGCTCTTTTCGCTTATCTGTAAGCAGTATAGCAGCGTGTAGTATATCAACTACATAATAATAAAATGTACATAGCTAAAAACAACAAGCAATATGTATTTCATGACATATTAGTACATGAACATAGTCACAACTAGGGTTAAAATGTTGGGGGGCTACAGCCCACCTAACAAAACTATTAATTTGAAGTAACCTATAAGTGGCTTATATCTAAATAAATGAGGAATTTTTTTTGGAGGGGTCTGAATCGTAGTGGGGGGATATATCCCCCCTACCCCATAGTGGCGCCTCTGTACATGGGCCCTATATATTTGGTCGCACACCCACCAATATGTATCAAGTTGCGGCAGGGGTGGTAATTAAATAAAGTTAATAAATTACCTTTTTATACTGAGTTCAATAAGTTAGTATTTTTCTCCATATTAACTATATTATACTTTTAGAGTTAAATATATTGTTTATTTACTAGTTTGTAGCTTATAACTTAACGTTTTTAATGTTGACTTGGCTTGACTAGCTCAAGTTAATTAATTTCACGAACTTACCCACATAATTGAAAATTAACCAGCAGGTATATATGTACTTTTATCATAATTTAAGTTGAGTTTACTTCATATGGGATATTTAAACACACACATTCGAACAAAATATGATATTTCAAATACTTCTTATTCAAACATACGGCATTTACCGCTCCCCAATAAATATATGTAGAATTAAATATAACTTCAACAAAATATATAATAGAATACCTCTTATATTAGACTGTAAGAACTAAGAGCTGTCATTATCAAAAATAGTATTTATTTAAAATAACTCAAAAATAACTATATGCGATGGAAAAAGTTTTTAAAAGAAACAAAATATCCCATTAAAATAGTCAATGAATGAACTAATAAAAACTGAAAAAAAAAACATCACGTAAAACAACTTAACGGCTATGCTGAAACTCAGTTTACAAAGGAATTTACTATGAATACTATAAAATATAAATGCATTCATTTATTTAGTTTTTTTCATTTAATAGCATTTTAAAATCATGCATTTGCGATGTCCGAGAGCGCCAATAACTACCACATGTTTCCGCTGTAAAAAAAAATTACCACTTAAAGGGCCAATCTTTGTTTTATAACGATACCAACTTTCGATTTTTAAACGGAAATTCACATTATTTCTCAAAGTTTATTGTTAAGTTAGGGTTTTATGTAAGTATTTTATTATTTTTTTTGGTGATGTCTCTCACAGTCGATTTTTGTATTACTATTATTGTTGTTAAAGTTTACAGAGATGGGTAGGCAAAAACCTTTCTCTATCTCTCCAATTATTTCTACGTCATCAACCATATTCTCTTCCATCCAAACTTTAAATGACTATAATTCGTAAACCACTCATTTGAAATTGATTAGGTAGTAAATAATTCTATGTATAAAAAATATACTTAATAGGAGTCGATTTTTTTTTTTTTTTTTTTTTGAAGGACAGTGCTTTGTATACTGAAAATCAGTAAGCATGGCAATAAAGGTTTAATGCTATTGTCAACACAGTAAAAGTTAAATATTTTTCCATGAAAGATATTTAATCAACACATTAGCTGTATTAAAAATTAAACGAATTCAATTGCCATTTCGGTTATTTTGTGGTCAATGAAAACATATTTTGTCGGTTTTATCGCATAGAGTTTATTGCATTTTTTTAATCAATTTACCAGCTAAAAAAAATAGGAATCAAACCATGAATCTAAATTAGATACATATATTATAAAGTATTGATTTAAAATGGTTATTTGTTTACCGAACAAGACAAAAATCCTCCTACATGGCGTTGTTGTAAAGTAATTGCAATAATTGCATACCTATACCACGAGCCAGTAAACGGATATACATTTATTATTAGTAAAATATGTCAAGAATAATAACTAGGTATTTATTTCCGAACTGAAAACCTACACTATGTTTATTTTTGGGCGTGTCAGACTCAGAACAATACCTAACTAAGCTGGGAAATAAATGTTCCAACGCCAGATTAGCGAGGTGTTATGTTTGTTTACGACTTCATTCATGTCCAATCTCTATATTAATGATTAAAATGTTTATGATGTCATAAAACGGTTTAACAATAATTACTATTGAAGCAGTTAAAATAGTTTGGAACTTCTTTCATTAGTAATATGAGCAGATATATATATATATATATATAGGCGGAAGTTCAGAACTAGGGTATAATTTATAGGAGTGACAGGAACTTATACGATTTGGTAAAACATGTGAGGGCGTGTGGGTGTGGATATCGCTTTTTTTATTGGAAGTCAAATCAATAAATAATATATATTAAATATATTTAATAATTTAACATAATATATTTGTTAATTAATAATTATGATAATAAACTACATTATTAGCTGGCATTTATTTGCCTCGTTGTCCTGATATATCTAGGTATGAGAACCATACCGAGTCAATGGATCATGTTTGGAAATCCTATCAATTTGATTTTGTTATTGCTTGTGAGGACTATAATTTTCACAACATTAGATGGAGCAATACTATTTCAGGTCTCGTGTACAATAGTTCAGAAGAAATTCGTGGTGCGTAACTCTTCACTTCGAACAAATAAATAACATCTCTAATAAATTTAACTCCATCTTTGATTTAGTTTTCTCAAATATTAAATTTTTTAAAGTTGAAGAATCATCCGATGCTCTGGTTCTGTCTGATGTTTATCATCCAGTGATTGTTTTATACTGCACTTGTCTCTCAGACATTACTGTCCTTAATGACGTCACTGATATTACTAATTATCAGCCCATATCCAGATTATCATTCTTAGGGAAAATGTTTGAATTGATTGTACTTAATCATATACAACGACCAATCCTATCCACCATCTTGGTTGACCAGCATGGATTTTTTTCTAACCAATTGACATTTACTAGTGCCATTGATTTCATGTCCTCTGCGCATGATGTGTTTTTGTGGTACACTTATTTATATTTTGGATCAGCTGGAAATTGGCAATCCACTCCTAACTTGGATGAGATCCTATCGTTCCAAGCGCATATAGTTCATTTTTCTATATTAAATTTGGTATGAAACCTAAAGCGTTCCAAATGATCTCCGGTGTTCCGCAAGGAAGTCCTCTACTGTTCAATGTATTTATTAATTCAACCTGTTCAGTAAATTCTCCAGCACAGGTTGTGCTATATTGAAGTCACATGATTATGATTTATGATATATGTATATGTATATTACATATCACTTATAGTTATATTAATTATGGTACCTCGAAAAAATAATCCCAGAAAAATAACCTTATGAAAAAATAACCCCGTATGAGATTTTACAAATTTATAGAAAGATGGTCATGGAAAAGTGGGGACAATGATTAATATTTAATTATTATAATAGTGTATATTTCCATCATATTATATGATTATTGTTATCAAATGTTGAGTCAATACCACCTTACTGTAAAATATTGAGAATCGGTGCAAATATATAATAGGTAGGTAAAAATAAAAATGTATCTAAATATTAGTAGGTCATTCGGTCATTGCTTATAGTAAAATTCATAACATCCTTAAAATTGTTATGTCCCCACAAATAAGGTTAAATTTGGATTCAATGATAAATTATTATATACGATAAAAACGATTCAGAGGGGAGACGGTCATAGGTGAAACTACGGTTCAGGCCAGTCAGGCGATGGCCTAACACAAACCTAATACTGACTGGATAAATACTAACTTAATAAAATCTAAATTAAAAACTTATTTTGTAATTAGAATTTGTTTTTACATTTATCATATGGCCTGTCCTAATGACATTTTATAGTTTCACCTATGGAAATGGGTATATAATATTTTAATTGACATTTAAAAACAAATTTGACTGAAACAAAAAATTGACTATTTGTTTTTTTTTTTATTGAGCTTGAGCCCGGGAACTTAGCTGTGCCATTAGCTGTTGATTTTTGTTTATTTGTAGGTTGTTAGTAGGGGAGAAACGGTTGAAAACACGTTTTTGTATGTGTAGCGAGGATTAGTTGCTAAGAATCCAGGGTGGTCACCCATCCGGGAATTAACAACACCGGTCAGTGCGTTTCCACATTTGAGTGTACGCACTGCGCCATACCAAGCCACAACTATTTGTTTTATTTTTATGTATTTTTAAAATTGTATTACAAATGTATTATTACTTAAAAAATTGACTGTTTGTTTTTAAATCATACATAGACTTTCATTGAAATCTCGTGAATATGAAGTGTTAGGTACGTGTTCTAACCTGTTACACATTATTTTTATTATAGGATTATTTTTCCCTTGGTTATTTTTTCGGGAACTAAATTTCCAAGCATCATTCATTACATAGTTAGGCAATTATAGTCAAGTTACTATACATAATAAATATCTAGTACACATCATTTTTACTATAGAGTTGTTTTTTCCGTGGTTATTATTTTCATGGTCTTATTTTTTTCGGGCGGTTTTTTGGTCGGGGACTAAATTTCCAGGGTTATTTTATATTTATTAGGCAAATCATTAATTGTTACCATTCAGGATTTAATCTTCCTCAACACTATATATTTTATTATTATGTTCTATGAATATATGATTTATGTGATTTATTGATATGTGGGTGGGACGTTTTGTCCATCAGCTCACTGCATAAATTATGTTATGAGAAAATAAGACACATCTTTATTGTCATGACAATATTATTCGTAAAAGGACCCGTCGATGGCAACATCGGACTACTGAAAACTTAAACTCACTAAAAAATAATGTTTTTATTTTAGTTTGCTAAAAAAAAAACCATTAATGTTTTTTTTTTCTTAGAAGAAAATATTTCAAAGTTCTTTAAGTAATCCAATGGTTTTAACGGAATTACGTTAGGTTTAAATTCAACAGACCGGGTAGTTTTTTCAACGTAAGTTCTAAGTGGAATTTTTCGATGTTCATAAAGAAACGAATAAAACTTTGTGATCGGTGATCGTAACGAGTTTAGACGTGAGAAAAATCTTGGTGAAAAATATTGAGTAATATGTTAATCGCGAAAATACTGTAATTGACACGTGTTCTATGCGTTTCAAACGAACCATGTTTTTACTGTGGTTCGTAAACAGACTTTATCAATAACATTGTATTCATGGTACAACATCAACTACTAGGTTATTATAGCTTGCAAAAAAAAAAAAAAAAAATTACATATAAATAATACATTAGTTTCCTTAGAATTTAAGATTAAGTTGTACATATCAATAAGTTTTAGAAATGTGATGATTTTGTTGGTGTAGTCTTGGGTTGGGCTGAGGGTTTCGAAGAGGTTGTCAGGCATTGCTATGATTTTTCTGGTTTCTATAATATGGTTTAGACAGTAGACAATGAGGACTGTGACAAGTTCTCCACAGGTTTGGCGCGTTACAGGTTCTTCTCTGCGCATAAGATGTCCATGGGCCTATACGTAGTTTGTTGAAAACTACTTCATCTTTGCAATTTGATGTGCAGTGTACGGTAGTATTTTTAATTTCTCTGAGTTTATATTATTAGGTGTACGCTGCCATTGAGATTCCCATAAATTGGTACAATAGTGTTTTGGTCAAAAAGTTATTAACTATTTCACTAGCTACTTTGTCAGCTTTCTCATTGCCATCTATTCCACAATGGCTTAGTATATAAACCGTATGACGTTCTTGTTGGCTCTTTCAATGATGTTACTTATTTTAATTGATAGGGTGCTTGAGTGCAAGTTATACTTGAGATTATTAAGAGCCTTGAGCGAATCTGTACAAATATTGTTAATGGTCGAATCGGGCTGTTGAAAGGCTAGGCACCGGACTACCTCAAGGACTACCTCAAAGTATCCCGCCTTATAGATACTGTTATGTTATGGTCTGGTAGTTTGTACGATAAGGATTGGTCGACGTGTACGAAAGCGATCGCAACACCTGAGTTGGTTTTGGAAGCGTCTGTATAGATTTGTGGGTTGGACGGAGAAGAGTCCATGATTACATTAAATACATTTATGTATATAATATTATTTAAAGTTTCTTTTTTAGTATAATCTTATAATAATATTATATTATTATAAACATAATATTATTGTAATCGTATTATATGTTTATTGTATAGGTACTATAGTTATAAGACTGTTATTCAAATTAATATAGCGTATATGGAGGGTGTACATATGGTTAGGTTAGGTGGATAACGTATATATTATGTGTTATTATTTATTATCAGTATTTATTATTGTCAAGTTGTTGTGGTTACAATGTCACACACTCGTGGTAGTCTCAGTAAAACCGTGATGTTGTTTACCGAGTACTTTAGTTGTGCTTACACTTTTACAGTAATATATTAATTGTATAGTACTTGATCTGTTTTCGTTAATGATTTTTAATCACCCGAAGTCTTATAAGTCTTATAAGTCTTACACTTATATAGTTATATATACCAATACTTCATACAATACCTACTGTATTAACTTATACATATATCATTATATTATATCTAACAGATAAATGTAAATTTCAATGGAAGAGTTGAGGTCGATAATATTGTAATTGAATATAATAAAATATTTAAGTGTTATAATTCCACAGTCCACTGATCTGTGGTCCCTAATCAGCCCATAATTTTATCGTATGATGGTCATTGTTTTATTTGCACGTCCGACTCGGCTATAGTTTTGGGGATTTCTTTCGACACAACAGGTATCATATCTACTGGTGCAGTGGTTTAACTTAATTTATTAGAAATATAATTATGACATACGCTATAAGTACCTAATAACTGGTAAAAAAAAAATTATATACTTTAACTTTCTTAAGTGACAACACCCATTTTTAATTTCAAATTCCAAAACCAGTTATTTTTCTAAGGATTTTAATAAAAGTCATTGTTATAACTTATAAGTATTCAATGCTCAGTGATAAAATAATGACAAAAATTTAGTGTTAAATAATAATGTGATAAAAGCTATCAACAAAATTCAATAGCAATATTTAGCTGATAATAGCACATATTTTACTGTATCCTAATCCGCAAAGATCATTATTTGGCTTTTTTTCTATTCCCATTTTGTTCGTTTCCGTCACGCACATAAAATTTTTTTGGCAACCGCTCAAATTCCTCAAGTGACATTTCGTACTTTCTAGTATACCAGGGGCTAACTATTATATTTAGGACTTTTCGAGAACGATACGCCCAGTGTTTCTTATATTTTATTGAAGCCGTTACCGAAACGTCTTCGTTTTGTCGTTTCCATTCGAAAATGTTGATAATAAGTTATTTGTTTATTGGTTTTCGTTTCACAAAAAAAAAAATCATGAGTACATAGGTACCTACTGAATTTCCTAATATGATGTTCATCATCGTACATTTTACGATTTTCTAATTAATATTTCTCAAACATACATTTGAAAACTAATGGCGTTTTATGATCAATATTTTCTATTACCAAGTCTGCAATAAATGTTGTGACTTGTGAGTATAAATAATAATGAAAATACAATCAGCTATAGAAGCACTGAAAAATATATGGGTAATGACTAATGATTTTATTATGTATTTGCGCTCATTGAATAAACCTTTAGAAAAAGTTTTGATTCGATTACAAAATCTTTCCAACACCTTGAGATTTGTGGTTTCAAGGCTAATATAACTACATAACTCATAAATATTCAGTATTTGGCAGTAATATCGTATCATAAACAAACCTATAATATTTAGGGATGTACGTTTTGTGAAAAAGTTAAGTATATTCAAATCGGAGGAAAAAAAACAATTATTCCACCTTTATGTTGAGATGCCGTCGTCTCTTGACATGGGTTTCGCATTTCTTTCTGATCATACTTTTGCAGAGTACCTACAAGTATTATGTACAGGGATATACTATAGTTATATTTAAATATATCATTCAGTCACTACAAGAGCTCTTCAACACCATCCCGAAACTGGGAAACCCATTATTTTCTTCTCCCGACGCCATCAGGTAGATAAAAAAAAAAAAAAAAACATTTATTCGATTTAATATTATGCGATATACAACATTGTTTAACGATGACATGAAAATAATAATAATATATGCTTCTTGAATATTACATGAGCTTTATTCTTGTGCATATTAATAAAATATTTCAACTACGAACTATCATAATATACCTATGTCGTAATAAATTATTATTCCTTTGAAAATGTAATATTAAAACTAATTTCATCTCTATATTCATAAGATATTCACTAGGTAGTACCATTAATTGGATCGTGATGAATTCAACGTGTGAATTAACCGAAGTATCTAGTCGGCAGATGACCAGTATTTTAATATTATAATACTGCTGTTGTACACGATTTAATGATTACATCCTAGGCCATAATATAGTAATATACTGATGGGTATACCTACTATTATATAGTTAGGTACCCATATTTCTTTCATGTACCCAAATTAATTTTGGAAATGTGGTTACTCTAATTTACCTACCCTTTTTTAGTTCATGGTCAAACATTATTATTTTTTAAATAAAATATATTAGTAGCCAGTAGGTACCTTACATGAATACCGAAGATAAAATGGATCTTACTTAAAAACGCTTGTGTGTCGTTTTATAAATCGGTTTAAGATACTAATAATTCATCACAGCACCGGACAAGCAAATGAAAGCAACGCGTAGTCTAAAATTATGAACAAAACTGATTCAGATGAAAGATGCAATAATTTGAAAGTGTATAATATAATACAGTTGAAACTGTTTTGTCTGAAGTCTCGGTGTAACAGTCAAATATTCTTACCCTAGGTATATTTTACCCCGGGCACAATAATCCTACCTATATTATCTTTACACCCGGTAAAAATATCCTTGTATTATTATACTGTGATGGGGTATTATTTTCCTAGAATAAAGATCCCAAGTAAACATTTTCTAGGATAATTACTTTTTGAGTTATGCGCAAAAACTACGCACAAAACCGTAAAAAATTAACAACTGCGTACCAAACACTCGAATAATAATTACTGTTATCTAACTAGCTACTAAAGCTTGTCAAATGTTATTTTTTATTTTATCCTGTTATCCTTTTAATAAAAAATTTAAATAGCATTTTTTATTAAAATTGTGATGGCAATAATAATTAAAACTATAATTAGATCAATATAATATGAATAATATGAGTGATAATAAAAATACCTATTATTATCATGGATTTGGTCTCTTTTTAAGATAGTTCAAACGCTGTTTCTGGCAGATCGAAAAATATCGTATGAATACTTAACACGTCGTGTTACACCACTTACACGTGAGTATACCTACTTACGTGCTGTGTATAATAATTTTATATGACTATATAAAATATAATATGAGACTGCAGATGTAGAGTAAGAATCGTAATTTAAAATGCTTTTGGACATGACTGAGTATACAAATGTTTTATATTAATTGACTAATTTTCGAGTTTTGGGTAATATTGTTTAAGAATCGGTTTGAAAAAAAAATTGTTTTAATTAATATTTTTAAAAACAGTTTGTGTAGGTAAATGTTAATTTATTATACTATTCAATTATTGTATTACAATTGAACCAACAAAACTTTAAAATACAATTATGCAGAAAAAATTGTTTGGACCATACGCAGGTCATTTTCTAGTGTTTGATATCTATGTAAACAAATAATTATAGCCAATTTAAAGCTAATATTAACTATATACATTGTATCGATCATGGATTGAGCTGCAGACGTGACGCCGTGCCGGGAAGTTACCCAGTGAACCACATTTTTTTACATTATAAATGAACATTTTTTTTCATTCATTATACATTAACAAATGAAAATATTCCATTAACCTTGATTTAATAAATAATTCTTCTATTATAAATAAAAATTACTTATTTATGCAAACACCGAACAAATAGGTCAATATTTTGTGTTCATATTATCGTTATTAGTTATTACACAAGACATAGGTAATAATAAATTCATATTAAATATTATTTCTTAAAATGTTATACCGTGTCAACTGCTCGTTTAAGAGCAATTTATACAATTTCAACTGGCATGACTACGGTATGCATACAATAAATATTACCGAAAAATAAAATCAAACCACTGAAATAAAAATTACTTTAATGGAAAAGCGACCACACTTCGTGGAAAAGTCAGATTTTATGATTTTAATTTCTTTTTTATTTATTTATAAGAAGAGATCTTTATTCAGATTGCGTCGGATTACAATTTTCAAATTTACTTTAAATAATACCAAGAAAATAAATTTCAAAGTACCTATTAACACAAAATTGTGATATTGTACAGACGTTTATTAATTTTATTATAAAGTCTAAAAATAGTGTATTTAAAATTCCAATGTGACAATCATAGTCTTCGTCTTTCATATTATAAAATGATATGTAAATCTGACTATAATATGAGCAGCGAGAGTCTATTTCAGTGAGGCAAGCTTTTGTACTGAAAACACGTTTGGTCCAACACCCTTGAGTGCTTAATATACGTAGGTATATTTATCTTACATTTTTATCATTCAATGCAATCTATTTTATCATTAAATTTGTTATACTTAAGTAATTTAAAAATATTTTTTTAATGTGTTGGTAAGAGTCAATTTATGTATTTTGAATTATTTGCATTAGTAAAGTAAAATAAATAAATTATAAACATAAATTCATATTTTATAAATATAATAATTTTATTGTTTTTATTATTATTAATTATGAATAATATTATTTCTTAACAGAGTTAATTACTTTTCGTTATTTACCTTTACATAGTTTCGTTAATTCGTAAATCCCTCCCCTGAATCATGTTATCGAAGGAACGTGGGTGAGATTGTATATTCTATAATACTGGCTGTGTAGTTTACTGTTTCATACCACCAATAACACTGTCATTGCAAACAATTATTTCGTCTATAGTTTGAGACTTTAAGACTTGCCTACAGATTGTAAATCAATTGTTTGTAAAAATAATTGTCTAAAAAGTAGAAGAATTATCTAAAATGTTGCTGTGTAGATCGTTAGTAATTTAGGAAGTACACAGACTATGTATTAAATACCATATTTTACTATAGTTATGTTATAATAATACAATTTTTTTTAACTTTTGAGATACTATAAATTTGGTGACAAAATATAAATCACATTACTATTAGATATAAAGTGCATAATAATAATATGTAACAACATTATGTATAGAAACATACAAATAAATTATTGAACTATAACTAAGAAAATACCTTTTCATTGGAGGTAGGTATAGGTACTATAAACAGCAGTACCTGAACACTGTGAGGTAAATATAATATTCCACACAATTCCACTATCAGAATAAAAAAAAAATTCCTCGATATTTATGAGTTGAGGACGAATCATAACAGTTGTGTCGATAAATTATTAATGTTGAACTAATATCAGAGTAGCCTTATTGAATTCACTGAAATTAATTTATCAAGTAATTACGTTATACCTATTAACTACAAGTTAGTTATACGAGAATTCAATAAAAAAATCTAACACGATATAATGTAACATTATATTCATTATAATATATTGGGAGCATTGGTACGTCATAATATTTTGTATTACAATTTACACATAAAACATTATTCGATATTTCCATCACGATAAAATTATTTAATGTTATTCAAAATCTTAGCTTAATTTCCTATTAAAATACATGTCAATAATGATAATTTATTTTACGTAATCCGAAGACACTACAAAAAATAGTTTCGCCGGAAGGAAGCTTTTCAGGTACTATACGCCTATATGACTATATTTATATAATTGGAATCAAGTCATATTGTGTTTTGTAGGTCTTTATAGTTGCAATTCACTGTCGACTTCCTCCTAGTCGAGTGTTCCGAGAAACAAGCCTGTGATATTTAATTTAAAGAAATTATTGTGAAATGATATATTAAGAAATAAAGGAAATAAAAAATATTATGATAACGTTCACGGCCCGCGGAATCCGGAATGCATTGTGTGCTACATAGGCTTGGAGCAGCAATTTAATATTATAATATTGGACACGAAAACGATGGCTTTTATTCGATGGGAATTACAGGTCAGGTGCAATTAAAAATGTTATACACGACCCTGCTATTGTATGTTATCATAATGCATAATAAAATAATATATTATATTGTATAAAAAATTGTATAATACACGTACTACCATATTATTTACAAAAAGTATCGGTCGAACAACGCGATACAGGCGGAAATCAATTTCGCGTTCTCCGAAAAGTTCGAGGGCCAGCCAATAATACAATATGCTGGTCGGATTGTTTCCTGCTAATTTTGGGTTGTGTGTGTGTTTTCTCTCTGTGTCTTTAACGGAAACTCTTGAATATACTTGAAACGATATCATTCAATTGACGGGAACAAAAATATGCTTTCCGACGATATGCCACCGAAACGAGTGAAAATAATGAAAAAAAATAATTTAAGAAGATTACCCCGTTTTCATAACGACAAAAATATACTTTTCAAACTCCACACGAACAAATCGGCGATCCGGTCGAGCGTGCGCGGCAGAAGAGTATTGACAAAAACGTTATCGTTCAAATACACACACACACACACACACACACAAATATATATTTTATATGACATACGTACTATGTAGTATATAATAATATGATGTGTGTATTGTGCACACTACAAGTGCCGTTTCGATGATATATCTGAAAACCAGCGACGACGATGACAGTTTGTCGATATTATTACACACACACACACAAATGTTTATATACAGATAAAAATAATTAATGAAAAAAACTCTGTCTGGTCAGACTTTTGAGTCGTATTCCGTTTATATGTATAAAGTCAACGAGAAAATCTGACGTGTGAATATTATCGACAGTAGCGCACTCGTAAGACCATAATCTGTGAGTCACGACACAAACGACACCGCAGTGAGGAAAAATATATTATTTTGTACTTGATTATTAATCAGTATAATCTTATCATGATAATGTGGTGTAGGCATATATTGTTTTATTGTTTTCACCCACTGTAATAATTAGATACATCTTAAAACTTTAAAGTGGCCAAAAGTTCCAAATGATTATTATCACTAGCTATTCGTCATCGACCAGCTAAACAGGAGATTTCTAAATTTTAGATTAGTTTATATTTTATAAATTGATAACGTAGAGTAAATGATATTGCCAACTTATCAGTGTAAAATGTTTTTAACAAAGTGCCAATTTAGTTTTTAAATTCTAGTTTCGGTTATATTATATTGTGTTTAATTTATAACAATAACAACCAAATCGATTAAGGCATGGAACCTAATACGTATATTTAATAAAATTGTGATACATTTTTTTCTGAACTAATTGAAAAAAAAACATTCAATAAAACTAAAAAGTTAAGCATCTGCCCAGATCAAGTACCTACCAGATTTTTTTCTATTACAGACTACCTATAATTATATTAGTATGTTTGGTTGTATTTAACGGTAGTTCATATTATAATGTTGTATGTATGGTCTTAATAATATCTATTTTTTATGTTAATAATGTGGACATGCAGTTACCTGTTCGAGTTTATTTGCTGAAAATAATTAATACGCCCTTGCGAGGCTCAAAGTTCTATTAAATCTCCGTCTGTTATACTACGTACTACCTTGAGAAAGATTCTACTTCGGGCCAGTACATAGTCTTAGTTCTTGGTTTTCAAGTGTCGGGAAATGCAGACTGTCTTCACAGTTCACTGTATTCATATATACAGTATACACATAGAGAGAGAGACAGACAGAACAAATGCTATGGCAGTTTTTTACAGATGTGGTGCGACCTGAGAAAAAAAAATGAAAAAACCACTTTTCAGACGATAGACATAAGTAAATATAGGACACAGGGACGGTGGCGATTGGCCGTATATATATATAATATGGTCCGATGTGCGCAGCCCGCAGCAGAGTTTTCCCAGAGCACCACACTACCCCATCCCCAAACCATTTCATCCCCCTCCACTGGCGGCAAATATAGGCGTATTATGTATAGGTACGCAAGTCACGTGGTAGGTCAAACGGCAATATAATATAAGACAGACGGCCGTGGCGATGGCGGGGCACGCGATTCGAATGCCACCACGCTCGTCGAAACCGGAGATGGACGAACACGAATGGACGAAGACTATATTATGCGAATCGCTATTATAATATTATATATAGGTAATATGATTGTGAACTTGGGTACAACTACGGTCATTGCGTCTCCGGTCAAAGCTGCTCACCCAACACCGGCGATATTATAAATTACAATATATTATAATAATAATAATAATATGATGATGATGATGATATTATAAATCGTAATATACGAATGAGACAGCTAGTATTTCAGTCCGGTCTTCGAGGACTTCAATGACATATACAAGGTTTGAATATTTGTTATCTGTGCCATAAAATATTGTTAATATTTTTTTTAAAAGATGTTAAGTAAACCCTAAAGGTAGGTATAAAAATATAGAGTTAGAACAAATTGTGTCAGGTAAATTAGCTGTTTAAAAAAAAAAAATTGATGAAAACTGAACGGTTTACTCATATTCGAAAATATATTATAATATTATATAATAATACATATCACATTATATATTCGAAATATAATAATAGTGTTGTCACATCGGATGCAGAGCGGCGGCGCCACAGCGGTCGGCGTAAAAAATATACGACAGACAACATCGGCTCGTAGTATTTTTTTTTACTGTCTATTTGTTTGTTTTGTATTCTTTTTAACGATCGCCGTCGGTCATCTCTGTCACAATTATGCGAGATTTCATATGTCTACATAACAAAGACGACGGTCACGACCATATGCGTGCTATATATACGGAGTGTTCTTCTTCAACGCAGGACTGGCGAATATTTTTTCTATTTTTCAATTACGACATTTTAACTGCACCAAACGAAAACCCGTATGATATTTTATTACAAAACATCCCGATATTCTATAAAATAATACTGTTATCACTTGTTCATTTAAATCACTTTAGGTATACAATATGGTTTATTCGTAGTATTTACATTTTCGATGATTTGAATTTATTATGATAATATACGATAATATACCTATATTGATATTTTAATTATATTATATAAAATATAACATAATATATTTTGAATTGAATACATTATGTGTCTGTTTTGTGAACAGATTTGGTGTCGTTAACTTTAAATATGTATACACAAATTAGAGATGTTTGTACAAGGTTAAAGATAATTGAGTCATTATAGGAGGCCAATATTTTTTTGTCATCTGCATAATCTGCGACGAGGATGTTATTAAGAGTTGGTTTGGTCTGAGGAATAAACGTTATGAAGAAGAAGGGCTATAATTGCTCCTTGAAGGACGCCAGCTTGAATATGAATATGTAGCTAATCGAACGTGTAGCTCATTCGTGTGGGGAGAGCTATGGTTCTGCGTTCAGTTAAATAGGATTTGATAACAAGGTCATACAATGGAGATACGGTCTGTTTTAATTTAAAATGAGAATCTTGATGCTAGACCCAATTAAAGGCTTACGAAATATCAAAGAAAACAGCAATATGCAATATAATTGTTATTTTTTTTCAAGTGCAATGGGTATTTTATCAGTTAGTCATTGTAATTAATGTGTTGAGGGGTGTCAACTTCGGAAACCAAATTGGGAAGATGATAGGATTTTTTACCCTCAATAATCGGATGGATGCGTTTTAATTTGTTTTATCGACATTTTCGAGAATAGGGGAAACAGATTAGCTATTGGCCTATAAGCATACCTATGGAAATGGGAGTTCATGTGGTTATTCTATATGTGTTATTTCTGAAAATTTCCATTGTGTTAGAAATTTTAATAGATAGGAGGGTTGCATAAAAAATGTCTGTTACCTATTTTTTATAGTAATAGAGTCGTTTGTTTTTTTTTTTTTAAATAGCTATTGTTACTTTGGTAACTTATCAATCAAATAGGATCAAATATAGGCTATTTTTTAGATGGAGATTCCATTATAATTTTTTGGACATGGATTTATAGATAAAAGAGTTTTTTCATTAATTTAGTCTCTCCAGTCTCAAGTGAGACTTAAATATTTGTAGATGTTTCGAAAAAACATTTTGCTCTTGTGGCAACATGGCGTTCTGCTTTATTTTTAGAAACGATAACTAGTTATTTTTGGGTGTTATTTCCATCAGTTCTCGTTAGTGAGGCAATATGAGAGTTATAGGAGTAGGATTTAATAATATTGGTATAGCAATATTATTATTGGAGTCGAGATGACGGTAAAAACATAAAAGTCACGTAATTCGGTTAGTGTGAGTGGACCAACGTGGCGCAGCGTTCAGCAGAATCATGCATTGACCACAACATAAAATTAATTTAATTATATATTCCAATAGGTAGGTAATAATAATAATTATTATTGTCATCACATCTCGTTTTTGGGGTGAGCTGTTGGCTGTTGTTTGTGCACCTTTGCCACGTTCGCGCAGAATTTTCGTTAAGTAATTAATACGTTTTTTATACAATACAATTTCTAGTTTTAAAATAATAACCTCAATACTTCCATTGCCAACCATTATAATACAATGACGTCAAGAATTTATCTTTAAAAGGATTAGGATTAGATATATGTGGTAAATGTATTGTTATATTATGAACCAAGTGGAACTTTCCCGTTTGGGGTAGTAGTGGGTGACTCGTGATGAAACTCTCTCGGCTTAGAATATCCCCAATTAGTGTTTCTAAACTTTACATTTCCTAGTACCACCTACACATTTTGAAAATGTTTACGTAGGTTTAGGTACCTGTTGAAAGTACATAGGTATAATGCTTCGTATTAAAAATTATTCTAGTTTTCCCCTCAAAGTGCTCCCCCACAAGCCAATCAGCTTTCAACTTAGCAGCGGTTGAGAAGCGTTTTCCTAATCCATTGACACAACTACATAGACATTCGACCAAATTTAAAACTCTACGACAACCTAAGTTAAGCATTGGACTGAATAATAAATTTAGAATATTTGGATTCTTAAAATTATTTTTACCATATATTTTATATATCTATTACTTTAGGTTACTAATTAGCTATGTAAATAACTAGTTAAGTCTAATTAAATTGTAATCTTTCATAATAAATTTATAGTATACTCGTATCATGGCTATAGTTAATTTGCCTTGCAGATGGACGAGAAAAATTTCACTAGTCGCGTACCGTTAATTGTTACAAAATGTTTAAGGAAAAAGGTTGACCACGTATATGTACATCATAATATTATGATATAATATAATATAGTACAATATAATATAATATAATATGGTTATTTTGTTATTATAATAGGTACCATAAAGATTACAGTTCAGTTTCCTATATAAATGTATTTCACAAATCCTCGTGGTTTATCGTAAACAAGCTGAAACATAAAATGTATCAATGGGTTTTTATTTTTAAATCTTGATTTATTATAGGCATTAATGCAAAATAATTAATCGATATTAAATTTTTTTCTTTTTGAATTTTATTCAGGGTGTACACGAGCGTCGGCCGTCCCTGCGATTTTTTTTTTATATAATTTTATAGCTAGTTTTATGCGCGTTATTAAAATAATAGATTTTTTTTTATAACCTCTGCAGCTCTGGAGCCAATATAATAAATATATTTAATACTATATATATTGTGCATTTAAACAGAGCCTATATTATGCTGGCGCCGCTACTGAATATTATCTGCAGGCGTCGCCGACATCGATATATATATACATCGAACATTATGCGTCAGCGTGATCGTGAGACGATGAAATACTATTTATTTACATTGAGCGACCTCGTCAATAATAATAATAATAATAATAGTAATAATAATAATAATAATAATAGACAATTTAGAAAAAAAAGTTACGATGAACACGATTTGTCTGTATATTTATTTTACGTACAGGATATTTATTCAATTAAAAGAACAATTTACAGTTTCTTACATATTTTAATAATTATGATCGTGTCTGAATACTGCTAAATTAATTCGAGAAAAAAATAAATGATGTGCAAATGTTTCTACCACGTATCATTATTCCGATATTATGGTAGTCGTATTTCATTGACGAAATATTTTAACATTTTTCATAATGCGTTTTTAAACCATGACTCTATAATTTTAATTTCTCCTTATTTAAAATGATTAATATTTAATTTTAGTTACTCTTTTGAATCCGATAACATAATAAAGCGATAGCTGCAGGTAGAAAATATCATAGTCTACGTGTTTCATAAGTTAATAAAAAAAATTTCAACCACGGAGTCCTGGAGTAGATTTGTTTTTTGCATTGTGAACTCGAAACCATTATTGATGTATAATATATAATATATTAAATTACAATGCTATTTGGTAATTAATGCGATACCTATTATCATTCCGCACTTTCGATAATTAAACGAATATATTTTAATTAAAATTGCATACATATATTGATGTTATGCATGCTCATAAATTGTTGTACATTTATATTATAGTATTGTGAACACATAGACAGTTCTAAGTACACTTAACTTAGAGCGTGTTTTTTTCTACTGCAGACATTTTGAGTATTTTTTTTTTATTTTTATATAGCAAACAAGCAGGCACGGCACTAGAATTTTTTTCCAGGGGGGGCAGAGTGGGGCAAATATTTTTTTTACATGGGCTAAAATTGTTTCAACAAATGCTGAGGTTATTTAAATGAAATATAAATATTTTCGTATCATATAACATAATATAGCTATTAGCTATATAGTACATACGTTTTAATCGTTTTATATTGTATGCTCTAAACGTCTAAACATATAATATTTACAAACTTTTGAATAGTTAAAAATGTTTTAAGAATAATATCAAATATTTTTTTGTACCTTATGTAATATGTAAGAAAATGTTTAATCACAGACCTAAGACCTTCAACAACTATATGTATTCATAATGATAATATGATATACAAAAATAATAATTTCTTTATGAGCTAAATATTGATTTTTTATAGAATACCTGTTTATGCACCATACAGTAAATGATTGAAAATCTTTTAATATTGAAAAAGTTAACAAAAATGTATACAATTGCACTGATATCATTAGGAATAAAATTTGTTTTAAATACAAACTTTTGATTACCTACCTTATATTTAACTAGTACATTTTAAATTTTTAATTCAATACATTTTTTAATTGGTATTTGCATAGTAGTGTATGTATTGACTATTGAAGTACCTACTTTATATTTTTTGTTAAATTTTGGAGGTTAAAATAGTTCATATATTATATACATTAAAACATAGATACTTTAAGAAATCTTTTTTTATTAATTATCAAGTAATATGTGAACTAATTACCATGACAAATAAGATTATAAAAATAACAAAATAAGAAAATTGAATAAATTATTTAATTATTTGAAATAAGAAATTTGGCATGCTAATTACTAAACTAATATAAGTAGGTAGGTACGAATACCAACTCCTTACACAATAGTATTGTGTTAATCAAACATAAACCTATTTAAAATAATAAGTCAACTAAAAATATTTTTAACTGTATACAACAAACATTAATTATATCGTACATATTTTTCAGTGTTGGGGGGGGGGCTTGCGAGGGGGCTGATCTGTTTTCTGGGGGGGCTAGAGCCCCACCTTGCCCCCCCTTGGCGCCGTGCCTGCAAACAAGTCAATCGAAAAAGTTTGTACACACGCCGATTTACATAATATTTTATCAACATCGGCGTGTATATTGGGTATTGTATACCGTCCGCGTGTATATATCTTAAGCCGAAAACACATTTTTGGTCTAAAAAAGCTTTTCAATCGTCGTTTCCTGCTATAAATTTGAAATTCTATACGTGTTCGGTTGATGGTAGACCAAAAAGTTTCATGCTTGGACGTCTGAATAGAGTAAAAAAAAAAAAAAAAGAATAAAAATATTCGAGAGAAACGTGTCTAAAAAGTTGTTTGGGGTAGAAAACATTAACATAATTTCAAGTAAAATTCACAGTGGTAGCTTAAAAGTGTTATTTTTTTTCCTTGTATACACGTGTATAAATTTGTATATTTGTTTACAACGAGACAACATCATATTGTTATACTGTGAGTGGTGTGTGAGTTTTAACTGTTTACGAACAAAATTAAAACACAATAACGCTATGAAAATATTTTTGGAAAATTCAACGAGTTCAATATTTCAATCAAAACTATACAATTTGTTTGTTTTTACAAAAGTACCTACATCAAATTAAAATATAATATTTCAGTTTTTTTTTAAAAATTAATTTCACTGAAATTCAAATATTTTATGAGGTATATAATAATATATAAAGGAAAAAATATCGTATCAGATGTATTATATTACTGTTGAAATGAACACAGGGAATAAGAGTACAATAAAATAACTATAATAATATTCTGAATAGAAGTGATATTTAGCATAATGAAGCGTTTGATGGTTGCAGTTTATTACGAAATACTGTGATGGCAGTAAATATATATATTGGAGCTATTTAAACCGTGTATTTCGCATCTCGAAATATATTAATAATATTAAAATAAAGATGGACGTATTTATTTAAATCAAATCACACTTTCGCAAAATTTCACATTCAAATATTGAGTATAATATAGGTTAGAATAAACTTAGGTTAATATGTCATTGCGAATATTGACGATTAAAACTAGTAAAATGTATAATATTATTACCTATATTCCAATAGTTATATTATTGTTGTTGCGAGGTTAACAATTATTTTAATGATAGTAGTCTAAACAAACAATGCTGTCGAAAATAAAATAAAATGTCATTAGGTACAACCATAACTCAATTATTTTACAATGGATAAAAATTAATTATAGTAATATTTTAGTGCAATGTAACATTATATTATCACAGTAAAATGAAATGTACAAAATAAACTACAATAATATTACACGTAAAAGTATAAACCATAATATTCGTATTGTGTTCACTGTACATAGTTATAAGTTATAACAACAATAAGAATAGTGCGATCACAAAAGTCGATTTTGAGAATCATCATGTAAGTATCGCAACGTGGGTAGTGGATAGGTATTGTAAAAAAAAAAACCGATAATTACCAAACTACGCCATATAGAGCAGAAGAGTATTACTTCATGATTAAAAATAATTAGTAAAAGCAACAATATAATAAGCACACTGCTTAAAAAAATATGTTACCGTTTTCTTTTTTTAAGTTTTCGCCATGAATGACGGTATCTATTTCTAATTTAATATTCCGGAACAGGATTATTTTAGTTGTTAATTAGCTATAACTTGTATAAGTATTTAAAGTTTGGGGGAGCGGAGTGGCATACATTAGAGCTGGTGTTCTCTCAACGATTCAGTACAATATAATATTTTATACCTTTAGAATTTTAGATTAACCGTTTATATATCCACACGTATGAGGGTCCGGCGTGCGGACGTCAAGGCAGCAATAATATCAAGTAGTGCAGACAATTTTACAGCTTCCAGCAGCCTTAAAAACAATCTATCTCTATAATCATAATCAAAGTGGAGGTTTAAAGTCAACAATAACAAATCAACCACACTATGTATTTTACAGTTTAACAAGCTTAATGTTTGGCTGTAATTATCTATAATACCCAAACCCTATCGTCCCCGACGGCAAAAATGTATCTCGGATTAACACTCAACCTTCGACTCGCCTGTGCTCACCACATAAAAATCAAAATACAAAAGTAAAATCCCGTCAACGCATATGCTTACAACACCTACCTGTTCAGTGTTAATTTATTAATAATAAACACTCTAACTCGTGTACAAATCCTTTCTAAAACCAATTTGTACCCATATAATATGCAGTGTTACGACTCATCTAGATAAATGTCTTACCGGTCATCTTTTTGTTTATCTTAGATGAAAACTTCAAATATCTATATGTACATATTTTATCTAGATAATTTTTTATGTATAGACATTTATTTAATATTATAGTACCTATGATATAGCTTACATTTTGTGTTCGAAAACCATACTAGTGTATTTTAATAGAAGGTTATTGTACTTTTAAATAGTATGAAGTAAATACTAAAATATAGGTAACCTTGTTAGTCAATACACAGACTAGATTTAATCAAATCTGTGTTAAATATTCCATAATTTACTATTGGCTATTGCGTTAGAATTCGATGGATGAACATGGTTATTTCTGACCGTCGGTGGGGGTAGACAAACACGATGTTTTATATAATAATAGTATTTTGTTATACAAATTTTATTATAGGGTATTTGTGCATATACTGTTTTCGAAGAATAATTATTAATCTACTTTATATATTATATTATAATCTATATAATATATTTTATGTAATATGTATGCATTTTATACTAGGTAGGTAGTATACTACCTACCCTATATGTACGTACTATAACATTTTGTATATCACTTGAAATTACTCACGAAAAGATAAAACACAGCAGCAGCTATTATATTAGACACTTTTAGCAATGTCAATTTTATTACTAATATATACACAGTACACTTAATTAATATACAAATACATTTATTTCAGAGTTTATAATTTAATTTTCAACCAAGATATAGGTATATATATGTGAAATATCACAAATTTAAAATGCTCATATCTCCCTTGAAAATAAAAATATCGAAAAAAAGCCAACGCTTAGATAATGTTCTTATCTAAAAGTTTGATAATACAATTCACTCTAATATCAAAACTATTAACTAACAGCATACCATTGAATCTAGTGAATGAAAATTCGGGTGGTGGTAAACTCTCCCGACTGTATGGTAAGCTCTCCCTATTTTTAAAACTAGTAAACTCTCCCTGGTCAATATTATGTTTACCTGTAGAAAATGTGAAAACTCTCCCTCCCGAGTCAACTTTATGTTTACCTGGAGGAAATGTGCAAACTCTCCCGGGTCAATGTTATGTTTACTTACCTGATGGAAATGTGTAACCTCTCACAAGTAGTTTCAAACGTTATTGTTACCCTATGAATTTACAGTATTGGCTACTCTGTAGAGATTGTGATTATAATTTTAAATTTTTTTTATCAATTGTATTACCGTTAACCAGTATTTGTTATTTAAATATTTAATTACCGTTAACCTATTTTTAATTTAAATATTTAAAACGATATTGATTTTTGTGAAGCACCCTGTATCATACAATATTATTCATTAGTATTATTTAACATTGTATGTTTTATTAATAAACATTGTATTTTATTTCATTATAACTATTAACTATGTTATCATTATTACCATTATCAAATTGTTTTGTCTTAATATATAAGTCCCTAAGATCCATAAAAGGATTATGTTACATATATTTCCTAAAGAAGTAGGTATGCATAAGAAGTGGGTTTAATCACAAAAACTGAAAGTACCATCTGTAAAAGAGGTATTATAATAATAAAAATATGTGTTTTTTGTTTATACTGTTACTTTTATTTCATATCATATATTTTTTTGAATTATTTTAGTGTTACCAACTGCAAAATGTGTAATAGGTACGAATAATGCCCCACGCTCCTCTAGCTTAGTAGTACTGAAGTAGACCCGGGAGAGTTCACATGTTCCCGTCATGTAGTATTCGACTAAACCCGGGACAGCTTAAAATCGGGAAAGTTTACAATCGCCCTGTGGGGCAAGTATTCGTTGCTAAAAATCTGGGTGGTCACCCATCCCGCAGCTAACCTAATCTAACCTGCTAATGCTTTCCGTAACACACATTAGACTATACGGTCAACCACCACAGCACACACCATGCCCTAAAATACAATATTAGGTATTGCTATTTAAATATAATAATAATTTGTTTCAAATTATTGTTCAAATTTTTAAAATAAAATATTATTTGGTTTTCGGTCAATTCCGGTGTCTTGAAAAGAAAAATCATTTTTGGGTATATTATGAGAATCACGTGTTTGATTTTTCAAAGGTTTTAAAGGTGTTACCTACGCCTTTACGTGTTCGGGCATAGATAATGTCCTGTTTCAAAAGCTGATCATCGTTTGTGTACTATCTATGTACCTATACCTGCGAAAATATATTATCATATCATATTGTTAGCTGTCTCCTCTTATATTCCAGTTCTATTGTTAAATGATATGTTGATTTACATGCGCAGAAGTACGATTATTTGACTTAAGGCCAGTCGTTGGGCAAACGACGCATAACCCTGCAAAAGCGAACACAACTGTCTTACAAAAAAAGGTCCTAGTGAACGCTAGTGGTGGGCAAGCAATGTCCTAACGTTTCCAAATATTACCCCAAGCAAAATTCCGTCATAAGCAATATCATCCAGGTTGCTAGTGCCAGAATGGGAACGTTCCAGGAAATTTCCAGTGGGTCACTAAAATTATATTGTTCCTGGTAATACCTACAACAAATTATAAAAACGTATATTATAGTTTTGTAATTCTGTTTTCCAAGTATATGGGTACATACATCTATATAGTATATTCTATTATGTTAAAATATTCTATTAAATAGAGTAATGCGGTAAGTATACCCATCAATGCCCAAATAAATATTAGTCAGTAAATAAAGTTGGCATATCATTATCGTTCCAATATTAAATAATTTTAATTTAATTTAAACTATTATTAATATAGAGTCGGTCGACTTATACTACTCCACTCATCTGAGCTCAAATAATACTTTTAACTTATAATAGTCTTGCCTAGTTAATATTACTCGTATTAAATTCGATTTTCACACATTGACATTTTCAGAAAAATATTCTGTTACATAATATACAATCACGTTACATATATTATTACCTATATTATATAATTCGTTAACAGTTTCGAGTTAACGAGTGATACCTTTAAAAGAATCAACTCCCCTCGGTGCGTGGGTGTGTGTGTGTGTGTGAGAGAGAGAGAGAGAACCATCACTGGAGAATAACACGTCGTTTACCATTTGCTGGGTAAATTAATGATTCATGCGAAATCTCGACCGTTAATAACATATCTACACGTCCGAAACGGGTTTATCAGATTATATTTAAAACAAGACACCGCTGTTCGCGGTTACCCGGTGTGGTCCTCCCTATTTAATATATTGTATATTATGGTACGGCCCTTCAGTCCACCGGCGGAGGGCGTGGGGTGCGCTTCGGCCGAAACGATACGACAATATAATTATGAGTTATGGGTTTTCGTGTAGACACACTATTATTATATTATGTGTGTCTTTATTGCAAACCTTCAGTCTTATAATAAATAGATACAGGGTGTGTTTCGGATATACGACATATTATTATTATTTAAAGGTTATTTCAGTGTAATAACTTTCAAACAAAATAGATGTACCCGATTGTTTTCCGAGCGTGCTCATCCCCGTCTTATGAGCTCGTAGGTATAATTCGTTTGTTTAAATATTATGTTATAATATTATTTGTCTATAATCTTGACAATTATCAATTAAATTAATTTAAAACCATATTTTTGAATGCCGAGAATTTGCATGCCATTTAAAGAGAAACTTGTTAATTTTTAATTGAAAATATTTGGAATATATTATAGCAAACTCGGTCGCACCAATCACACACATAAATTAACGATATTGATGACTATTTTCATATGATCCGTATACAGATTTCAAACTTGGCATCATGCACTATAATATTATAATCGTACGTTGAAAAGGTTTGAACTAATTTATGAATTCGATAGCAGAGCTGACGTCGCACCAGGGACAAGACGTAATCGGCTACACCTGCACCACCACGCGATGCTTATGGTAACCTCAGAATCACCAAGTCTCGGTGCATCCGAATTGCATGCCAAAAAAATAAATATAAATTGGGTCGTCCGAATTGCATGCCGTCTCTTGGAGGGGTCTGTCCGAATGCATGCCATCTCTTAGAGGGGTATATCCGAATACATAACTTACTTTTCAACTGGAGGATCGGGATTTTGTTACATTACAATAAAACATATAAATATTGTAGAAGGTGACACTGTGAATAAGAATCATAAAAATATAAAACTATTGTAGTTTAGAGTAATCATGTGAGTGTATTTTAAATAATATTATTTTTAAATTTGGTGGTTTTTTTTGACATTTCGGGCACACAATATTACAATTTAAATAAACAAAATAATATATAATAATAATTCATAATAATAAAATATTATTAATCTGTTGTGAAACAGACCGATACCACAATACACTACATTACTCCAATATAGATACTGTTTGGGAAAATATTTACACGGATATAAAAATATTTCAATCCAGAAACTAATCACTAAACAGTTGTAACAACCACACATAAAAGAGCGTTTCTATACATGAATTTTTTTAAAAAAATTAGGAAAGTCCAAAAAAAAGTTTAAGTTGTTTAAGTGCATAGTAAATAAACGTGTGGTGTACGGCATGCAATCCGGACAAAGCCCTCTAAGAGACGGCATGCAATTTGGACATTTTTTTTTTTGGCATGCAATTCGTATGCAGTCCCAAGTCTGTACCCGTCTCGGCATCACGACCTGGACAAACACTGCTATGAGTGGAGGAGGGGGAGTGACCATAACCTCGTGTATACTTTTCAGGTAGAAGCCCAAAGACCGTAGGTTATCGTGGAGTTCGACCCACTTCCGTTTTAAGCTTCAGACGTAACGCGATCAACTGCCATATTATTATTATTATTATTATTATGATAGCGATTTATCTATTCGGACGATTAGGTAAATAAACAAAAATACGAAGTTATAGGGATATGGATTTGATATTATGTTTATAAAATATTATATAGATGCAAGTTATATAATATGACCTACCGGTACTAAAAAGAGCAATGTTTTCTCAACAATTGTATTCCGTCCAGGTAACTTTGTCCAACAAGAGGGGTTGGACGGCGTAATGTATAGGCAATATATATTTGTACAATACTGCGTCGAAGAATAATACAATATGAATAATAATATTATTATAATATGACTTCTGGTACGATTTGTAGGTACCTACCCGGCTCCTATTATATTATACATAAGTATTGATATAATACGTAATATTATATGTTTTGTATTGCTATTAATAATAGCCAAGAGGCGTATAACCTGCAATATCACTCAATCATTTTTTTCTGAAATTTATGAAGTACCTATGTAATATCTGAGTTGTTGAATAATCTTATGATTTGTGTATGTTTAAATATTATTTTGTTCAATTATATTTCCTTCACAAATCACTAATCAAATCAGATTATTACCAAACATCAATATCTAAGATTCGTTAGTTTTGAAAACTATTGTAAGAGTTGTAATAAATTGAAGTTACTATCAATTTTTGTTTTTAATTCATTACTATATTATTCGTATAAGATTCATTACATATTATTTTTTTGTCTATACTATATTGTGAAGAATTGATAATTAAGTCGAAAAAACAAAATATCAAAATAAAACTTAATATGCGATGAAAATCTTTAATGATAGATATACTATTCTTGTCTTACTTCGTTGACAATATATTACATTGTTGATCCTGTCTCATATTATTTTATTATTAATTATTATACTATATTAGTAACAGGAAACAACATATCTTGCTAGATTTTAAATTTTGAATACTAAAATGTAATATAAATAATATTAACATTTTGTACACTTTAAATTAAAATAGTGTAAATAGAAGTACTTATAGTAGTTGCGAATAACTTTTATTTACACAAGAATACATTATTACTAAACATGACCAAAAACAATCAGCAACCAATTGTTCCAAGTAAATTAATAAAAAAAAGAATGCTCGAGGAAAAGGCATTTAAAAGAAAAAAATATTTAAATTGCATGGTTCTTAGGAAGGCAAATGGTAAATTAATTTTATTTACCCTTAAGGGGATTGGAAGCGGCGATTTTCTGTCTTTATCTAACACACGTGGAACATAGGATTATAGACGTGTTCTATGTCCAACGTACCGATTAATCTAATGAAGCGATAAGAATTCTGAAAACAGATTTGAATTTGTTGTCAAGTCTACTTGAGATCGACTTTCCCACATTTTTGATATTGTCCCACCAAAATCATAAAAATGATATATTATAAAAAGTACTTAAAAAATTTACAAATTTCAACTTTTGGAGAAGTTTAAATCAAAAAATCAAAAATGTGGGAAAGTCGATCTCAAGTAGACTTGACGACAAATTCAAATCTGTTTTCAGAATTCTTATCGCTTCATTAGATTAATCGGTACGTTGGACATAGAACACGTCTATAATCCTATGTTCCACGTGTGTTAGATAAAGACAGAAAATCGCCGCTTCCAATCCCCTTAACCTAGTAATATTCTAATCTAATTTTACTTATCGCATCTGACCTTTTTTTTTCCTGAAACATTTATGTGACTTTTCGGTATCCTGTTAACGGTTAACGTTGACTTGGGTCGTGTCATTATTTACAGATTATTATTACTGACGTCGAGTTACGATAAATTATCCCCCGAATTAGACATATATTGTAGATAATATATTAATATTAATAGTCAATAGATGAAAACACTTTTTTCGCGATAATTTAACCAGTCACAAAACGTGCGTGTTACAAATATTATACATAATAGATTTAATAAATAATATAAAATATAATAAATCAATAATAATATTTAAATTTTTTTGGTTGTTGTCATTTGGCACAGTTTAAATAATATTATATATTACATATTATCATACCATATTGTCTAAAGAAGTTTCTTATGGTGATTTTAAATATAGGTACTTACATTTTGTCATTTCGGTAAATGACGAGTACGTATAACAATTTAAAATAAATGCAATAGTATGAGTATATAATAGGTATTACTTGTAGTCGTGCGGAGACGACTTTCAGTGCAAAAGTATTCCGAAAATGTACTCTACACGGGCTCAAGCTGTGATTTATAATGTATAATATTTTACAACAGGCTCTGGTTCGATATTATTTTGTTCTGCAAAAGAATCTCAGATAATAATGTACCTATGTTTGAAAAAATTTAAAAATATAATCAATGAAATGTACAATAGGTAATCATAATCTTAATACATTTTTTTTACAGGCAATATACACTTTTTATGATCGATAAAATACGGATGAAATAGCGTTAAAATGCTAATCGGCTCAGAGTTTAAAAGTGAAAATTGTTTATTGTGATTGTGTAAATATTGTATTGAATTATGTGAAATTTTTTTTTTTGCGTGTGAGACACCAGCAGAAAAAATAAATAAAAACCTAGGCTATAATTTAGTAAAAAAAATTTAATTTCAACGAGTTCGCTTCTGCCGATCGAAAATTAATATGTAATACATCGCATATATTATATAGGTACGTACAGTATTATAATATATCACAAGCGTTTTAAATATCAGACTTCTCGAAAGCAGAACTTATAATATATAGGTACGTGATCCACTTGGAAAAATTAATCACACACAACCACACGATATTATATTGTAACACATCTCTTTGGGGAAACCCTCGTCGAATATACTTGAAAGAACACTGTGTCGACATCAGCTACTATATATTATAATATTAGGTATATTATATGCGTACAAAAAGTAATACAGTGAGAACCGACTCAAACGGATTCAATGCAATTAATTGATCAAACACCTTAATATACAGGTTAAAGCATAGTGTAAGTACTATATATTATGAACTCATATTATAATAACAATATCAATATTTGTATAGGTACCGATATGTTTAAATAAACACCTTTTAATTAATACAGCTCCATATTATAATATATCTGCAGCTACCTAAATATGTAGCCAACTTAATATATCAACATTTATAATTATTTTAACAATATATATTATACATATATTATGTATATTTCAATAATTTCTGAAAAAAACTAGATTTTTCAAAACTATACTCAAAGTAAAATATGAAATAAACAAATTGATTACTATACATAACATTAGTCTGAATGATATTTTCGTTTGTTAAAAATTTTTATTTATGTATTTTTAGTACCACTTAGCATACAACTAAGCTATAGTGTAAGTACTGTACTTCATATTATTGTACTACAGTCAAACTTATACACAGACGCTAATAGGTACTAAAAATCGAATGCTTAAAGGAGAGTTGCAAGGCATGTTATCTCTATTTTTACATGCTTTTCTTTAACTCACAATGTTTCATTCATTCATTTTTCCTGTTGTCTTCAAATCTTGCGAGTTCAATTTAAGTCACTTCTACATGACATAGGAGGCTCAAATTTTGTATGGAGGTCTAGGGTCGGTGACAATACATATATGACAATACATTACCCATTGTCAAAAAAAAAAAAAAATCAAAGATCCTTTGTTTCTAATTTATTGTTATCACTAAAAAGCAGAAAATAAAAAAAATAAAAAAAAATGTTTTTAAAAACATGCTTTTCTTAATACTACTTAATACATGAACGAAAAAGTTGAAAATAAACTTACTTTTAAAACAATTTCTTAATGAAATTTCAAGGTTATCAAGATATTACTAGAAGTGTTTCTAAAATGTATTTGTTGCAACATTTTTAAAACTTGTGAATTACCTACAAAAAACGAAAAGCAAGAGGCACTTATGATAACTCCTATGTAAAGTCACTCTACAACTGAATCATTAGATAAACTTTATGAAAAATATTTTAAAGATTATTGATCATACTTCCAATTTTGTAAGAGATATTCTTGACTCATAGGAGCAACATGCATTTCGTTTTTTGTAATTCACAAGTTTTAAAAATTTTGCAACAAATACATTTTAGAAACACTTCTAGTAATATATTGATAACCTTGAAGTTTCATTAAGAAATTATTTTAAAAGTAAGTTTATTTTCAACTTTTTCGTTCATGTATTAAGTAGTATTAAGAAAAGCATGTTTTTAAAATTTTTTTTTTTATTATATAATTTATTTTACTATAATATGTATAGAATTGTATAGAATTATTTATTTGCTAAAAAAATAATATATTATTATTAATAAATATTAGTAGTTATTATAGTATATTATTAGTATATAGTTTTGGGTGTTCGGAACAATACTTTAAGGACTAATTAATATACATATTGAATATAGATTTGTTTTTTGTTATCATTTGGTCTGTCAAACGTTTAATAGAATTAAATCTTTTTAATGACTTTTAAAAAATAACTGTTATAATTTACAATTTGAATGTTTCTCCGAAAGATGTAATTATAGACAAAAAATGTTCAGACATTTTCATGATGTTAATAATCATCAAGTTTTAAAGTAGGTACTAGTTTCTACACTGCAAATAGTATACCTATTATAACAGCTACCTTAGTATAATATTATTAAATAAGGACTAATTCCAACTTTTCAAGTTTCAATAACTACTATATAGTATACACAGGGTTTGTAGTTGATACTTCCAGTAAGTTTAATTGTATAAGTAAACTCGAATAGAGTACCTACCTATAATTCAAGTGCTGATCACTATACAACAGCGGCTGATGATGAGTTTAAATGAAGGCAATATAATATACAGTGTTAATGGACCATTCTAAACCTTATTCAACAGTTTTAATACCTTTGGAAATGTAATAGCAGTGCTTTGATTGGAAACATTTGTATCAATACAAAAAGGTATTTTACATTATTGATAGTGACATTCACAATGCTGCTTATTTATGTTTTAGTATCAAAATATCGATAGGTATATCAAACAAGTAATAACTATCAATGGTACAGTATTCAGTGTTAAGGCTTAACTATTAATAAGTAACTCATTCCATAATAACGAACAATTATAGGTACCTATAAATGTATAATAGGTTAACACGTACACAATAGTACACATATATTATATAAAATCAGCTTATATAAGTGCCAATATTGTTTTCTAATATTATAGCCGAAGTACCTACCTAACTTTGCCCAACGCTTTTCACCATGTAGTCGTATAGTTTATTAAAGACCTATTTTTTAAATTCCGATAATACATTATATACCACACCAATTTATAATTATAATTATTGAAATACAATATATTTACGCTTAGAACAAAAATTAATATTTATTAATTTTCTTTAACCTAGTTGAGCGAAGGTTTACCTTTAGTGCTGTTTGAATAAAGAATAAAATATAAAATACGTAATACCTATTTTGGAATTCGTATTCGTATTTTCCAATAGCTGAGTATATTTGAAAATTAACTGAAAACCTAATAAGCGATTCAAACTTTGAAGAAACAATTATTAAACTCTGACCTTTGTGATTCGTTACTTTTGACTATACCAAATTCCAATTAAGTTGGATTGTATGGTATAATATATTATATATATATTATATATATATATATATGTATATATTGGTTTAAAAACCAAATTAGGTTTTGGAAAGTCCTCTGATCTATAACCGTTCGATTAAAGATTTTCTGTAAGTATATTTACATGTTTTAACATTCTTAGTAAAGCGAATGAAAGTATGGATTGCATTTATAGTGTTTTTTTTATGTCTGATTTTTTATAGTAGAAAAAAGCTTCAACCTTCAACTTGTTTAAACTGGTTTCTGGTAGTGAACTGGGGTGAAAGGAGGGTAAAATTAAATTTCACGTACTCTTATTAATAATTGAAAAAACTAAAAAAAAAATTACTGTAAACCAAGGAATATTCGGAAATATTTATTCTTAATATGTTTTTATTTTGTTGTAAATCAAAATGTTATGTGACTCCTTACTTTAATTATAATTAATTATGATTTTTGAAACTTGTTATACATTTTTATGGTAATATTATTATTAGTTACCACCAAACGTTTACCTAACCGTATATTCCAAATTTGCTTTATGCGAATTATGGTTAACTGTTACCATTGCTCTGTGTACATTTTCATAAGTGTTTTTATGTATATAGGTACTGTGAAATATACACTTTAATAATATAAATTGCTATGAAGCTCTTTCCATACATTAATATAATGTTTCTTTTAATACCGAGAAAATATTGTATAAGATATCATGCACATCAAGTTACCGCTATTTTAGCATTTTTACCAATTTACTGATACATTTGCAGCAATTTTTTTTACGTTAATTCTCCATTTCTATATGTACTAATGTACTATATGACTACATTTATTACCTATTTTTAGTTAGATGATAATATTCTGCCTTATTATGAGACTTATCTTTGAAATACCTAACCTATATGTTATTTATTATCCATATAAAATATAGTATTTACAATCTGTACGTAATACAAATTGTAAATTGTACAATAGGGACAATGGACGACAATAAGATTTACATCGTTTGTGTAATCAAATGAAAAATATGGGCCTGTTGTGGCACAGTGGTTGGCCAGTCACTAATGTGATATCTGCTGGGGTCAAGCATCGTCTTGCGTCGCTATAGCTCCCGGAAGGAGGAAAAAACTTGTTCCAAAAAAAAACCATACAAAAAAAAAACCAACGGCCATAGTTTGTCGATGCTGAGATCAATTAATTATAAAAAATAATAATAATAATTATGTTTTTATTAAATTCAAATATAAACATTAATGGATTACCTAATCGAAGTGACCATTCAAATAGGCCAGGCATATTTTTTATTACAAATATAAGAACAGGTTAGGTTAAAATGAAATGGGTAATACATTATTTTGCCTAAAATAATTCCATGGTTATATTTATCAAATAATGCATTTCTTCCATAGATTGGGTTTCGTTAACTGTTATAATATATAAGGACTAATACGCAATTTTTTTTTTTTATATAGAACGTTGATATATTATGACAATCTAAGCATAACCCTCTTTAAAGTTAAGGTATTTGTTTTTAGTACAACACATGGTCAGAAAAAATGTTGGACATAATAATGATAGGTATGTAAATCGATAAAACCGTCTGACATGTTTTAATAATTTCTCTAAAAGTTTAGCATGTTCTGAAATTGTTTTGTAAAAGGATTGTTTTTTATCAACATTTTAAGTTCAGGTCCTTACCAAATTTAGTATTAATTTCTGAAAAATCCACGAAGTATTATACCTAACAGTTGACTTAATTTCAAAAATGCATTACTTAACCTAGAAAAAAAATTATTTTTATTTCTCTGTATGACACAGGTAGGTACATCGTAGGTATACAGAAACATTTCAATAATATTAATAGTTAAACGTATTTATATGCTTTGTATATTATTATGTACCCAGTAAATATGTTTTATTTTATAGCATATATTAATAATATTAGTTAGGTACCTGTTAACTATGTTTACATTTTATTGAATATTCAACTGACAATCAAATCGTATAAGCCTAAATTTTATTAATTATATAGGTATTTGATTCGCATAACAAACATTAGTCATATTATGTTTGGTGTCTCAGTTTTATATACGTATTACATCGAAATACCGTTTTAAAAAAAAAATAATGATTGGAAAAACTAAAAATATGATTTTTTTAAATTAATTTCCAATCACGTTTTTTTCCATAATATTGTATGTATATTGCAATTGAACAGAGATAACCAAACAAATATTTTTCATTACAATATGAAAAAAAAATAGGTAGCTAATATTTGTTGTATGAATACTCGGCAAATAAAAAATATTGTTCATGATTACATTTAATCAAGAGTGAAAATTAAAATTTATTTGATTCCCGCTTCAAAACTATATACTATATACCTACATACATTAAATATATGAAATAAAAATTGTGTAGATCAATAAAATCCAATTTATGGGTACCTATACACGACTGTATCGTCGTTATAATAGTACTTACACAGTTTAGTATAATTGGATGAACGTGTTGATGCCAGCTGATTCGGAGGTGGATGTGCTCACGTTATAATATACGTCTTAAATGTCTGTACTTGGGTCATGATACAAATCAAGTAATCCGTCAATTTAAATTCAACAGATAAAACACCACGACTGATTACAGGCCGTTAGCGATTCCGTCCCCAGATAGTCACTGGTGCTTCAATTATTAAACAAAATCGAGTCATGTTAAGTAATACCGAGGTAAACACATTATGTCTATAAATAAATTCGGTTTAGATAAGAAGTTCAGGGGGTATATAATATATATTCACGTTATTGGGATACAAAAGCATATCCCAGGAGAGCCAGTGAATCGGTGCACTAGCAAAGGGTAAGCCCAGAGCCAAATGATATCTTCCTCGGAATGACATGGATCCGAGATTAGAAGGTCAATTAACATAATTTTATGCGGGCGGACGGACAAAAAGAAAAGCAGGAATTGAACAGAATATATATATATATCAAGGGAACCTTTTATAATCCAACGAAACATAAAATACTGTAGTAACTATTTAAATCCCTTTCTTTTTATTTTTATTTTAATAATCGTTTATATTGTTACAAATAATATTTTGAACTCTGTTCGGTTATAACATTGCAATAGTATAGTAAAATAATGATAATAATAATAATAATAGTTAACATAGGCTTAAAAAGAAGTGATGTATAGTGTGTGATGTGTACCTACTGTATTTGTATATTATAATATAATATGAAGTTGGATACTCGGGTCTAAAAAAACATATTGGTTCACAAATATTGGGGAAGACTTCTAAATAAATAGGTCCGTTAAAAAACGGTGTTACAATAAATTAATAAATACAAATAATAATGATCGTAAATCGAATCTACTAGCACGATATTATTATTATTATATTAATATTTCAATTATTAAGCCCTCACGTTCAGATCGTTGTCATCGTCGTCGTCGTCGTCGTCTTCGCTCACCTCGACGGTCGCAAGTTTTTCGAATCCAGCTCGTTGTTTCTTATTGAATATGTTTCCCAAAGTAAATCCATCTGCAGTGTTGAGTGTCCGAGGCTGCCATCGACTGAAAGCTGCGTCTTTCCGGTGAGCTGAAACAATACAATTGTATGTAATTAATTGAAGTGGAGTCTGCACGTACACGTATAGGCTAGGTATATAATATAAGTAAGTATAGGTATATTTTATAAAATATGATATTAATTTTTGCCAACGCTCGCATATAAAGAGGATGGTTATTTTATCGCTGCATAAAAGTCATTTTTATAATAAGTATATTTAAGTAATATTTTCATAACTTGGAGTCATAGCATAACACAATATTTATTAAAGTAGTAAAAAACATAAAAATGATAATGACAAAAAAATGTTTTTAAAAATCACATATTTACAAAATATATTTAAAAAAAAAAAATAATAATAATATTTACATAATCACCATAACGATGGCGTAGCGCACAAGTGTGATAAGTGAGTAAGTGACATTTTCGTAATTGTTCAGGAGAACGATTTTTAAGTTTGAGATGTTATAACAAATTCAAAAATGTAACGAACTGTACGACATCTATCGGAATAAATAATGAACTATTCACTTACAACGTTTGGGCATAATGTGCAGAATTGTATGATTAAATTGATTATGCACTTAACTCATTTTTCAAAAAAATGTCACTTATCACACTTGTGCGCTACGCCATCGATATAATATTATATTATAAGTTAGAACAATGCAACTCAAGTCATATTCTAATCAGGGATGTCAGTTGAGGAACTCAGTCTTGAATTGAGGTGTACCTAACATATCTTACTTAGGTTGGACACCAATTTTACCGTATGCCATTTTGTCACACAAAATATAATAAAATACAATCAATCGAAAATGTGTATTAGCGATCATCTTTAAAATAAAAGATATTACGCATACACAAAATATACACCTACAACTCCATCCATACCAAATATTAGGTCTACCCAGCTACTAAATGAGTATGGATGTAGTATGTACAAAACAAACAAAATTGATTGGGTATAAATAGGCAAATGGTATTACGTTGCAAAATATTTTTTTAAACTCCTTGTTGCTTGTACGATATAATACCAATTATTCAGTAAATATCTTATACCCACACCCACAGTAATAATAATAATAATAATAATACGACCGAGTAAGACGTAGACAAATATAAAAACACGAAAAAAAAAATGTGCTAGTTGTGGGAAAAATTGGATTGGTAAAAATGTTTTCCATCTTACTAAAAACTTAAATGACACTATGATTCGAACTGTTTTCAAATTAAACATACAACACAACTGAGCAGTAAAACATTTCTGTGTATATTTATTATACAATAGTAATACATCGAATATATTATAAATATATGACTGTCAATTTACACGACCTACTTGTTTTTAAGTTTTTAAAATTTTCCACAATTCTATAAATTTGAAAGTCAAAGTTTATATTTTAGTCATCACTTTAACTACAGGTAATACTTTTCCACCAATCTACTGCTCGATAACTATTTAGGGGGGGGGGGTTGATAGGGCGTATTATATCTTCATGAGAATAGTTCATAGGTATTGTAGAATTGTGGGATTTTTATAACTATTGTTTTATCTTTAAGAAAAAGACTTCCTACAGGCCACATCAAACTCCGATTTCTTTTTTTATTTCAAATAATGGCATAATATAATTTATAAAAAACACTTCAAATTGTATTATTTTTGAAGATAGGTATATTATAAAGTTTGGGGATAAAATAATGAAAAACTGAGTTCGAAAAAAAATTAATAACTACCTAAATAATTTAAACTGGTGAAAGCCACTGAAAGGTAAGTATGAAAATGCAATAATATTATATTAAAATTAAAGTTAGTAATTACCTATAAATATTAAATACTTAAGTAAATACCATACCTAACAAAATTTAATTTAAAATAAAATATTATATATTGAACAAGGTGTCTCAATAAATACATGTTTTATAAAGTATAAGAATTAAAGAATCAATCAACCATGTTTTAAAAAAATATTAAAAGAAACCTGTTAAATTAGTAAAAATGTATGTGAAAAAAAAAAATTTCTGTTCCCAGCCCAAAAACATATTCATGTTAAAATAACTACACAAATTACATTTTGACGTATCATCAACATTTATACATTATATGTTATTTAAAACGGCTAAGAAAAAAAATAGTAATACAAAATTACTTTCCTGATAAAATTCCTAACAATATATTTTAGCGGTTATGTGTTAGGGTAGGATCAAATAATTTTTATAATATCTATAGTGAATTATTTAAAATGTATTAAGTTTTTTAACTTCATAAAAATAACAGAAACAAATTTAAGAAGTTATTATATAAGAATCTCATAAATACATATAATGATTGGAATAATTTCAAACATACTTAACTTTTTATGGTTGCGCTATCATTTAACTTTATAAAATAACTTTTTTAAACTATATTTAATTTTGTAGATTCTGTTAATTTTGTACTCTAGTATAGTAGGAATGTAGCATAATATAAACAGAAATCTTTGTTTAAAAAATGTTAGTTATATCATTACATAAAACATTTCTTACTTTTTATGAAATCACAACTGTTTTTGTAACCTAATTTCTGATCATCCTTGTTAGTAACATTATTATTTTAAATTTGAATGCAAAACGTCAGTACTACGTATAGATTAGGTTAGATTAATATGGACCGGCAATAGGGGGCCTGCAGTCCGCATCCAGATAGCGGTTGGGAAATAAATGGATAGCCAAAAACATTTTACTTTAATGCTGATTTTTTTTTTTCATTATTTGTCTGTGTGAAATCCCAAAAGAACTTGCTAAGAAAAAGAAGCAGCAGCGACAGTTAGAAAACACTTGTTCATCATTTCTAAGGAGTTTAACATCTGTAACATCAGAGGTGAATATATAGTTGTATCCTAGGTATTATTCCTGATCTACAAGTGTAGAATGTATATTTAGAAACGTATTCAATAAAACACCAATAATTTATTTAAGCGGTTAGGCATAGAATAAATTAAATAATACGTATAACACAAAAATATATATTAATGTTTTGATACGGTCAAGTATGGATCATAACTTGAATAAAGTACAGGCCTAACTATCATAGAAACTGATAATATTCGTTTATTGTAATCAATACTTTCATTTCACTTTTATAATCATCAAATTGTATGAAAAAAAAATATTCAAAAAGTATTATAATTGAGCAATATAATTAACTATAAACATAAAAAATATATGCAAAACATTAAAGTATAATTTAATCACTAGAACTATTTATAATGAATGAGAACTTTTCACAGTATTATAATGATTATTTTATTTATTATAAACTATTCAAGTTTAGAGTAGAGAAGTAGAGTACTCACCTATTGACTTAGTACGTGTGTATATTAAAACCGTTACAAATATAGCAGCAGTGAAAAACAAACCAACAGCAATTATTAACATGATCAATAAAATTTGTTTCCCAGAATTTTCTCTTAGACCAGGACAATCTAAACAAATACAATCACTATAATAATAAGTAAATACCTTTTAATAATTACTATAAGTTATAACAATTATGTTAAAATATTATGGTATTAATCTTAAATAATAAATAATCCACTACCACTATCATAAAATCTTTCTTTCAACTTTATAAGAGCAGCCAATTTTCAAAAGGAATTCAGTATTAAGTTGCATAATAATTAAATTTATATTTATTTGTTTTATATTTAAGGCTATATTATGTTTATGTGATTTTACATAAGATACAATTTTAAGTGAATTAATTATGAAACCCTACTAATCACCTTAACCTAGCTTTTGTTGTTTAGACATTTAATAATCACAAAACTAATTCTTTTTTGAATTAAAAAAACTAAATTAAGGAATTAAAAGTTAAAATAAAATATCCACATCATTCACACCACTTGGTATAAAAAAATGTAATTGTTAAATCTCCATTGTTAAAAAAAAAGTGATTTGTTTTCATTATCAAGTGTCATGATAAGTAATAACCCGATTTAGAGTAGTAAATTAAAATGTTTAAGACAATTTATTAAAATAGAATTTCTTAAATGTAAAAAATAAAATAATTGTTTCAAGAAACATTTTTCAATTAAATATCTTATCAAATGATAAAAATTAAATTATTAAAAGTGCAGTTTATTTGATTAATAAATTATAGATTATAAATCAATATATTTATAAAATTATTAAATCTTAAAAATTAAGGAACACTTATCATATAATAATAATAATAATAATGTACACTATATTTAATAGTATATGTTTATAGAATTTAAAATTGTACTTTGTTATATAATATATTTTATAATGTTCCAAGAGCCAGTAAATAAATAATTATAGAATCTAAATTTATGGAATAAGTTACTTTTGTAAAGTTTGTTTTAGAATTGTTTCAATACAAAATTTAGATAAGTGACATGTCACAAGATACGACATTATATTTCCTAAAAAATGATATAATAAATAATGTAATAATATGATAAATAATATATTAGATATACATTTTATTATACAAACAAAAACATTTGATGTTATTTTAAAATAGTTAAATTTATAATTGTACTTACTTTCTAACACGTTATATTTGTTCAACATTAATTCTTGCTCTGAAACATTAAGTGCATCAACACTTTTGTTAAGAAATTTGTTTTGAATATCTGAATCTAGAACATAGTTAGTACAATATTACAAAAAAAATAATGAATTACTATTATTTACCTACCTAACACAAACTTCCGAATATGAGATCTTATAAGTTCCACAACATAAACAGATGTTCCATCTGGGCTTACAGCCATGTCATGAGGTCGTGAAAATTCGTTATCTCTAGGATGGAATTGTCCAATTACCTCCAATGATGTAGCATTGATCACAATTCCTTGTGCTAATGTCTCAGTTATTACATCCATATTTTTATCGTTAAGTACATAAAATAATCCACCTAAAAAAAAACAAGATATTTAAATTATTGAACAAGAAAACAAATTGTATACACACATACAAATGTGTATACAAAATAATATATAATATAAAGTTCAATATATTTTTTGTCGTATTATTGTAACATTTCCAACAAAAAAAGTAATACCTACAATGGGTACTATACATTTTTTAACTTTACAATAATTATTTATTAGCCATTAATAAATTGTATGTACCAGCCATTGGTGAATATGCAACACTGAATAAACGTTGAAATAATTGTGGATTAATTTCAAAATTAAAGGTTCCATTGTTGGTATTAAAACATAATACTCTGCTATTTTCACGATCGGCCACACATATCAATTCTTTGTCTTCAGCCAATGTCAAAGCATGTGGGATCCACAGTTGGTAAGGAGGCACAACCATCTCACCTTTAATTATATAAAAATTAACATAACTAAATTTATAAAAATAATTTACCTAAACCTTATTTTTTAATTTTCAGTACCTACTAGTACGTATTTAGTTTTTATTAATACAATCCTATATACATATATGTAACTCATTTAATCCTTTAAATGTTAAATACTATGTAGCTAATTCAATGCCTAGGTAGAAAAATATGAACCACACAATGTATTAATAAAAATCATTAAATATTTCAAACAATGTTTGAAAAATTTATCATTGAAGAAGTATGACAAAATCTTTGAAACGCAGTTTTGTTATTTTATTGAGTATAGTGTTTTTTATTTGTTTCATATTATTTTTTTTTTTATTAATATTATTGTTGTAAAGAGTAATTTATTATAATAATTAATTATAAAATAAATTGCTTGGTGAGAATGATATATTTGAAGAAAGTAATCATGACGAAATAAAAATATTCCACTAAAATACAAAATACCTTTTTTACCATTTGAATCGAAGGTTAAGAGAACGGTTTTTGCATTGCTTCACCAGCCTCCCCCAACATTTATTGTAAAAAGAATCATTATACATAATAAATTATAATATAATACCATACAATATAAGTTATAACAATTAGTAAGGCGGTATATACCCTAGCTCGCTTGGTCTTGTGTGTTTTTACATAAAAACACATATTATACATGTATATTGTATACTTAAGGATAAATATGTTTACTTTATAACGTATTGTCTTAAAATAAATTTAAACTGTTTGAAACTTCCGAAATTTGATTTACAAAGATATTCAATTTAAGTTTTAATTCATTATACACAGTTAATGTTTTTTTTTAACATAATTACAACCAATAATTAAAAGAATCTAAAATATACAACAAAACTAAATAATAATGATCTAAATAGTTAGATATTTTTTATGAATAACATTTTAGGCTACATGTTTTAAATATTCTCAATTTTAGTAAATAGGCTGCATTTGTTTATAATAATATGTTACCATTTTGTATCAACCTGTGACTATAGTGGATCGGCCCCATTCCAACAGTACTCGTCCTTCAGCAGAAAATTTAATAATACGCGAATTACAATATCCATCTGCTACATAGAATTCACCACTAGTTGTTACAGCTACTGATGTAGGTTTGCAAAACTTGTCTAAGTCTTTCCCAGGTTCAAATGCAGTACCAAAAGTCATTAATAAATCTTCAGAGTTTGGGCCAAATTTGAACACTTGATGGAGAGCAACATCAGTCAACCAAACATTATTTTCATGATCAACAGTAATGCCATGAGGCATATAAAATCTATAACAAAAACAATGTATGAACTATCTTTATTACAATCATTAATAACTTTTAAAACACATTATACCTGTGACTACCCCATCTTTTAATTACCGAACCATTTTTTGGATCCAGTACAACAACTACCTGTTCAGAAATTGGTCCTTTATGTTTTTCTCTGTACACATTGTTTTCAGAAAATGTAGTTTGATTCCATTCTCGATCGCCCCTGTGAAATATATATACAAAATTGTCTTTGCTTATGGAAACACCAGATATTTGCCCAATTCTGTTATCTATTTGTTGTGGAAAAGGCCATTCTGAAGATTCATGCAAATCTATAAAAAAAAATCCAAAATTTTAAACAAAACAAATAATACAATATTCTGTTGAGCATATATGCAGAGGCCAAAGATAAATTTACTTTTGTATGTATGACATATGACATTTAATACCGTTATTATAATATTATATTTTTGTATACAATTAATATTTAATTTTAGGCATTAAATAGGTATCAATATTTACAAACTAATAACAGTCATTAATCATAACTATATCATTTTTAAAAATCAATATGTTCTAAATTAAAATACATTTTTAATATTTGACTGAGTGATATATAGATAATTCAAAATAGTCGCCAAACTAATCTTGTATTATCTCTGCATGTTGGGGAGGGAGAATTTATTGGTGATATATTTGTTTCTAAAATTAGTAGTTATCTGATATGTACTTACGAAATTGGTGAAAAAAATCAAAATTTGAATTATCAATATTATCCTGAGTATGTCCCATTTGATTCTGACCGTAAAGCTAAAATTAAAACAAAATAATATGTTAGAATGTATTAAAAAAAAAACTTCTACCTATCTATCTTTACATTATATATGTGCATAATTATAATAGATACGGTGATGTAGTCTGGTAAAATATGTAGATATAGAATATATACAATATCAATCAGCAATTTCAGTTGTTTTTGAATATATTATACATGACATCGCCACAATAGGTATTATAAACAAGTCAATATGTAAGTACCTATAGTTGGATAGAGGATATTTAAAATATCAAACGGATATCTACCTTAACTGGTTTCAACAAAATATGATGCACCAGCTTGTGATACTAAAGAATGAAACCAATACCTAAGGTACCTCCCTAGAAGAAGAAGACAACTGCAATGTAAGTTGTAACAGATGTTATCAAAATAATTTTATTGCAGTATAATTGCACTGTAACTATTAGATAAAAATATTAACTATTCGTTGATACAACTAATAAGTTATCGGGAAGGTATTTAACTTGCAACAATAGAATTAATGTAACCTAGTCTAACGGAAATAGGTAATATCATCAGTTGTTTGTACTTGGATTAAAATGATGGTACAAAGTACAACTAATTTTGTTGAAAATAATATTATAATATAAGCAACACCACATCTGTGTGTGCTGTTGGTCAGGATAAACTGAAAAATAATTCAAAGACTTCACCCAGATCCAAACATTGATTCTTACAAGACGACCAATAAGACACGGTGGTCGGTGACATATGGCCGGAAACTACAGACCTCTTGACTCATACCTGACTGGCGGCAACCTAACACTTCCATTAGCAATATGATATAATAATATGTAATACAGCCGTGCGACCAACGACAGCGGGGCACCGTCGGTATCATCAGACCCACACTCTCACCTGGCCCAGGTCCGTCTGCTGCAACTGGACTGATATCTGTTGCGGCTGCAGGTCGTCGGTGGCCAGAGACAGGTAGTCGCTGTCGCTACTGGCCTGATCGGACACCGAAGCGGCGGTGGCGGTCGACATGCAACAGGAACCGCATGCGACAAGCGCGGTCAGGGCGACGGCCACCGACATTGTTGTCAGCGTCCCACTGGCACCACTCACCCCGACGAAGACGACGGACACAGGAGCATCACCGTCGGAATGGCTTCCGGGAAGCACAGATTGACAGGTCCTGGCGACGCACACGCACACAACAGCAGCTGCGGCGATCCGTGGACTGTGGCACTCCAACTCGACGGCAGCCAGCAGATCAACAAGTCCGCCGTTATCATAGCGGACGTGGGCGGACTGTGGTTTATCTCGGCGGATCAATAGCAACGGAAGTCGTTACCAGAGATTAACATAATAATATTATTATATTGTGTACAGTGTATATTATATATATACAGCCCCCGCCCCGAGCGCTATCTGCCTGACTCGTTCGCCTTTGGACACCGTTCAGTCCACAGTTGGCTCGGGCCGCGCACGGATAGCGCCTCCATAATGGTTAGACGCACGCACGACTGAGCAGCAACCCCCTGGCTGGCGCAATAATAAAATTATGATCGTATAATTTTCTGGGATTTTCACACGAGTTTAAATAGGTTACAAGTGGGTCACTGTATAATGGATGGTATTAAATTTGAATTCAATGATATAATAATAATATCATTGTATAAGAAAAACGATTCTGAGGGGAGATGGTATGTCAGTCTGGGTATAATACATATTATATACTTATCTATGGTATTAAAAAAAATTGACCTATAATAGGTAGGTACCCAGAGGCGGTTTGACTGTGTAAAACTTAGTGGTGCAAGACAATATATAGACACCCACCCACCTCCCCACCACCATACACATACATAGTAATAACAAATAATTTTTTTTTAAAGTTTTTTTCATATATCTACGTAATTTTTTAGTAACTTCAGTAGAGTTGTTTGCACTTTTTATATTATCAATGATTCTGTTATGATTTGTGTAGTTACTTTTTTGTTAATAAGACAATAAAACATATACAATGTATTTAAAAATGAATCAAATAAAAATAAAAATTAGGTACTCTTTTTTATAATTTTTTTCGTATACAAAATTTGATAGCTTAAAAAATATATATTTATAATTATTGTAGGCTTTTATTTTGAAGTTTGATGAATTGGTACAATTTTAAATTTTAAATATTTAAATTTACAATATATTTATTATACATACAAATAACAAGCCCAAACTTAACGGATAATGTGATATAAACACAAATTAAACTTAAGAGTTAAGAAAATAAAAGCACTGATTGTAGTAATTTTGACCTTGAGCCATACATATTAATAGCCTCATCTATTTGTATATCAATATCAGAGTTACATGATATTAACATTAAATGGTCAAGTCTGGATTCTGACATGGTTGAGCGAAGATTAGTTTTAATTAATTTTAATTTAGAAAAACATCTTTCAGCACTTGCTGACGTTGGAGGTAAAGTACAAATACCTTTGTAAGCCAAGTACAAATTTGGAAACGCCGCTGACATACCAGTATTACTGAGGGTTTTAAAAATATCTAAAAGTTTTAATGCATTTGTATCTTCATCATTGGACCTCAAGCTATCATTATCGCTGCTATTATTCTCATGGCTGAATTCATCAATTGTTGTATTGTTATCAATATTTACTGAGATTTCAGGACATGTTTTCATGAAATTCTTAAAGTTGTTTGAGAATAAATTATACTCAGTACTCAAACTATCCTGATCAATGTTTGTGGATGATAACCATTTACATATATAATTAAATGAGCTTGGTGTGGTAGCAGATTTTAGAAGTAAATGTTCAGCAGAAAATAATGAAATTTCATTAAAAACATTTTCAGCATTGTTATACCTGTCATCCAGCTTCATTAAAGTCTTATCAAGAGTCATATTATATACCTCACTAATATAGCGGTCCTTTGAAGACAGAAGTCGCTCATCATTTGCTCTTTCCCCACTCATTTTTTTTTTAATGGAAGTACGTTTAATAGGCATATTTTTCTCTTCTAGGTCTAAACTTGTGCAAAATGATTCAGAATCAGAAAATATGTTGGATAAATTATCATCTATTCTCATATCATTTAAAAATTGTCGTGTAGCCTTAACAAGTTTCATTGCTTGAATGAAATCCATATCTGGAGCTTGTAAATACACAGATAATGGTGTAGTAGCTGAAAATATTTTTTTCATTAAATGAGCAGTAACTATAAAAGAAAATTTGTTTAAGTTTTTATAAAACCCCTTGGCCATGTCACAGATTTTTTTATCAGTCTCATCAGATATAATAAATTTTAATGTTTCAATTACTGCTTTATATGTTTTTAACATAACATCAATACAACGATCATGGTAAGTCCATCTTGTATTTGAAAAGTGTTTTAACCTTCGAATACGCTCTTTAGGGTAGATAGATTTTTGTAACTCAACATATTTGGCTGTGCGTTTTCTTGCACTAAGAAAATTTACTAAACTTCTGACTGTTCCAAAGAAATCTTGAACTTCAGCAGTTGCTTCACATGCATCACATACTGCTAAATTTAAGCAATGCGCAAAACACCATACATGCAGAGCATTAGGATTATGATTCTGAATTATTGTACGTAAACCTTTTATTGCACCTTGCATGTTGGAAGCACCATCGTATGCTTGGCCGACTAATTCTTTTTTCCAATTTAGCGCATGGTTGTCACATATTTTACTAAATAATTGAAACATACCATTACCGGTAGAATCCACAGTTTCGTCAACACACATTAATCTTTCATGGATGATACCATCAGTAGTACAATAACGTAATACAAAAGCGAATTGATCTAGCTTTGATACATCAGTAGTAGAATCTAAAATTAATGAATACATACCTGATAACTTTACTTCATTAAGTATTTTCTTACGAATGGTTTCTGCTATACATTCAAGCATTGCATTTTGTGACCCTTTAGACATAAAAGACAGTCTCGTTTTCTTAGATGATGATTGTATACGGTCTAGGTGTGCACGTAAAACTGGATGGTATTTTGAAAATAGGTTAACCCAATCAAGAAATTGTCCTTGAATATTATCATTTGCTGATTCTAAATGTCCTCTTAAAGCTGAGTTGTGTTTGGCTAAGCATACAACAATGTCCATGAGAACTTTCACAACTTCTCTATTTGCAGCAACTTGTGTATTAGAAGATTTTGTTAGTTGTAAATCTATACGGTTGTTATTAATATACATTACTCGATTTAATTCAGCCTCTAAATGATCTTTACATGTTTCATGTTTATATAATCTCCCATGAATTCCAGATAGGTGACCCCATGAGTTACAACCAGAACTAGCAAACAAACCTTTTTGTGCTCGCGGTGTACCAAAAAGTTTGCATGTCCAACAGTATACTTTATCAGTAGATGGTGAATAGGTAAGCCATGTTCTATTCTCAGTTTTTCCATTTACTAATTTAGTATAGTATGACATTGAAAATGAACGCGAAGGTATAGACGAATCGTGTGGGAATTTCCCTCCAGGTAGATCAATATCTTTTGGCTGACATGGACCCAATTCTAATAATGTTAGTTTTAAACCAGGCGATATTGTTTTTCCTATATAAAATGATGGATCATTTTGAAACTTGGTTGTAGCCAAAGAATTGTCAGGAACAAAATTATTTGGTTCTTCCGAATAACACTTTTCCAAATCAATTACTGTCTTCATGAATAGTTGATTAGTATCTTTAAAAAAAAAAGTAATTTTTAACATTATAAAATTATTGAAATTACCATTGTTAGTTTTATTCAAAAATGCACAAGTAAGCAAGAATATTAATTATGATAATATAAACAATTTTATAAAAACATAGTTAAACACCATTTATCAATTATATCATTATGCAATAAATTATACAATTATAGTTTAAAATGTAATTATAATTCAAGTTTATGTACTGACAAATCTTACCCATTGATTTAGATGGTGTGATGTCATCATAATTATTTTGGTCAAGAATAGAGAAATTATATGTAGCTTGAGTTCCATTTTTCATAAATTGTTGTCTTTCAATGTCAGTATTACGTTCACTACCTGATTATAAATAAATAATATTAACACAAAACACACATATTACATTCATTACATAGGTTATGTAAATAATATTTAATATTATGTAATATCAAGAGTAGGTATCTAAGTATTAAGTTTTAAGCTTTATAATGGTTCATTTTATTTTAAATAATTCATCATTTGTATCAAAATAAATGAGAACAATAATTATCAATAAAAATAAAAAATTATTATTATTAATAATATGTCAACTCACATAATAAAAATTAATTTAACTTAAATTCTACATTAACATAATATTATACAACAATACCTAGTTGACAACAAGTATTTCTAAATCTAAAATAGGGCAAATAATGAAATAAATACATTTTTTAGTACCGTCTGCTATTACTACATATTATTTAGTTATTACATTTATTATAATATGTATGTAAATATAAAAATAACTTTAAATTAAAATTACCTTCATTGGCCTTTTTACTTTGAAGGGTATTAAGGGCAATATCATTTGCAATAACTGTATTTCCATCACCCACCACAGTTTCAATGATTTCTTGGTCTTAGAATTATTTAAAATATTTAATTAAATTTCTTATATGAATTTATGAATGATACCTAGGTATGTTAAGATTGTTTGAATTAAAATTACCTTGATTTTGATTAACTATTGCATTAAAATCATCATTTTGAGCATTATCCTTATGAACAGGTAACACTGGAAGCGTAGTAATTTTTTCTTGGTCTTTAAAAAAATATAATTTTTATGTATTGAACTATTACTATGTAAAATATTATAATATTATAAAATAGGTACTCACTTGAGACGACACATTTTGAATTCACAGAACAAAAAAAATCTTTTATATTGATGTTGTGGCTCAATTTAATTTTTTTAATTTTACAGAACTCATTGTGTCTAGACCAATTTTTTTCGTTCATAGAACCTCTTTTCCTACCACAATCACATACATTATTAATTGAGGACATTGAGGAGGTACTTAAATCACCTATTTGTGGGTGTAAAAGAGAAAAAAAATAATAGATACAGTGTCACAGTATAATATATATTCGTAGTGTCAATAGGTACAACGATGCAGAACGACACGAACCTGCAGACAGATACACAAAAACTGTCAAAAGACAAAAACGACAAAAACTGACTAGTGACTAGTGACTTGCGGTTATCAGATATTATTAAATGGTAAAATGCTAAAGAAAATAATATATAAATAGAAAATGATAATTGTTGTTATCGTCGTTGCCGTCGCAGTCTTCGTCGACGTGCCTATACGACGATGCAAACATTAGTAATAATAATCGTTTTAAGTTTTATTGCAAAATGCAAGGTACCTACACAGAATAGATAAACCTATAACCACTTTTGTGTAATTTAAGACTTCTTGAAAAACTGTAAAAATAACCCACGGAATCCACAAAATAAATTAAAATGTTGATATTCAACTGAACATAATAATATTATAAAACACATACCGATACAACAGAGTACGGACTAAGATATTACATTTTAGTCCGTGCCTTCTATAAATAATATAAATATATTATCATTGAATGATCTTGCAATCTTAGATGGACACAATATTATTTTACCTAATTATAATTTATAATTATTATACCGTTGATTTGATTTTATATTATTATAAAAATGCTTAAAATACTTCATTGACATAGAATGTATAATCGATGTTAGGATCACACAATATGACGTGTTTTGCACTTTAGTCGGTTGTCGACTAACAGGAGTCAGGAACCGATTGGCAATTAAACAGAAACTCGTAGTATAATGGTTTAAATATAAAACGCGTTATCGGGACAAGACTAGATCGATTTGCGGAACCGTTTAAAACCGTCGGGAAGCGAACCGACGAAACGCTTAGTGTTAGTGTGAACCTTAAGTCTTAACCGACTTAACCAAGACCACGCACCCACCCACCCACCCAAATTTTTGGTGGTGCAGTGCACCAAAAACAGTACGCTCAAACCGCCTCTGTAGGTACCTATAATAAATTCCAAATTAATCATAGGTATCACAATATCCATTAGGTAGGTACTGGCGTACTGCAGTATAGTAGACAAAAGTATACCTACTATTATTGATTATGATTTATAAATAATGTATAATATCTTATAAATAAATAGTATTTGTAATAAATCAATGCTATACCTACTATTATTATACTTGCAGAATAGACACGGTAATGTAAAAACTGCGCCACCCATCACGGCTGCAATCGGACTATCCAAGTTGCTTTATTTTTGTAAATTGTATTGTTTTCGTATTTCGGTATGTATGGATTACGATGAAAAAAGCATTAAAAATGACGAATATAGTTTTAGGCAAAAACATAACATTTCTAGAGTGGCTAGGTGACTATGGCCACTTACCCGCGCTGCCAGTCCACCTCTGTTGGTATACGTATCAGTGTAATTTATTGTAATTATTTAATTGTAATTGATTTAACTGAAATATGGAGGCATGTAGATAAAATGTTTTTAATTATTTTGTTATAATTCTAATATAATATATTATTCCAAAGAACTGTTCGAGTCCGACGCATAACGCGCTACCATAGGGCAATAATTTAGCTTATAGTGGTCTATGAAAATGTAAGTATGTAACACGCAAAGCCCGTCCACCCCTACACCCTCCAAAAAGCCTAAAACATATGGGTCAGCACCCAGCGGCATATATCTGCCGCTGACCGGTCTCTCCCGCACACACGCGGCTTCATGATAATATGAATAGCCTCACGTACACGACACGTAACCTTTGTTTTATTTTTGTATGTATTGAATGTGTTTTGTGAGTTATACTATTATTAAAATAATTACGAACCTATCGAAGCGTTATCGTATGAAAACGTATTATTTATGTAGGTAGGTATACCTATATAATATGATTTATGATGAATTTCACTATAGGTACCTACCACTGGCTCACCGGGCCACACACAGAAATGTAGTGAATCATAATTATTATGATTCACCATAGTGTTAATGTGCTGATAGTTGAAATCAGTGGCCAAAGAGTTAAAAATAACAATCGTAAAGTATTAATCCAAAAACATTAATTATCTTGACAATAATCAGAATGACAGAATCCATAACAAATATTGAGAGTATATTTGTTTATGCCAGGGGTCTCCAAACTACGGCCCGCGAACAAGTTTTAACCGGCCCGTGGCCCGCATAGGACGCATAGGTAAATATAGATAAAAAAAATATTTCAAAAATGTATTTATATTATATTATATTTATACCTATTTATTTTTATTTAAGTACCTATATTGTAAAGTAAACAATATTTTATACAAAAATATAAAGTAAACATATTATTTATATAGGTACCTATATTACTTACATAAAATTAAAAATTATATGTGTTAATAAACTTTTGGCCCGATAAAAATATATATAAATAACGCTTTTTCGTTGAGTCCAAAAGCTTAAAAATGTAATACAAGGTTAATCTATTAATATTGAAGATATATTTTATTATATTATAATCTATTTTGTTTTATTAGTATTAAAAGTTAAAATTTTTACAAATTTCATCAAAATCTCGAGAATGTGCAAACTATTTTAAATTTTTAGATAAATATTTATAAAATGTTCAAATTTTATAGCTAAGGATTGAGAATTAAGGTTCCTCATAAGTAGATCATGTTGTAATCAAAAAATCAAAAATCATATACCTAATCGCAGTTTTTTTCTCTATAGAATATAGATATTTAAGATCAAATTTGAACAATATCTAAACATTCTAAACAAAGAATAACGATTTTATGTATACTTTGTTGTCATTTAAAAAAATTTTCGTGGGTAGGTAGGTACTTGAAACTTGTAAACTACATACGTACATACTATACATCGTTATATTTTACATACATAATGACATTTTAAAATGCAATTCACAAAAATTAATTCAACCTACTGAATTACTAAGTAAAATGAATTACTTCAGTAGATACGAATAATATCATTATAAATTAATATATAAAATAAAATAAAATCATAAAATATATATAGATACTTAGTAAAGACTAAAGCCTATAGTACAAATAAATTACTTTAAACAAAATAACATATCATAAAAGTATGAAACATAGGTTGGTAGGTACTTATTAATATTATATAGCGTGACAGACAGTTTTCGTTCAGAATCGTTTTTCCAATACAATGATTTTATATCAATGAATTCGAATTTAAGTATTTAACACATCCATTACAGTTTCCAACCACATGGCACCTAATTTACAGCAGATTGGTACCCACTTGCCATCTTTTAACTATTTAATATTAATTACGCACTTTATAGCTTAGGTACCACTTGATAATAAATACCTAGTTTTGTCAGATTTAAGTGTTATCACAAAAGAAATAAGGACTTCAGTCCTAGTAGCCTATGGCCAGGGGCGAACTGCCCCGCCGGGACGACGTTAGATTTCCACGTGGCCTGGCCCAATAATGTTTATGTTTATCGCCTGACTGGCTGTAAAAAACTATTTTTTTTATAGCCAGGAAGGTCTACCTAAAAATTTGCCGGCCTGAAATATTGTCTCAGTCAGCCCATGCCTGTATAGCCCACAACTTTGGACTATAAGGTTCTTAGGTATACTTGGGACTAGTGAAAATATTTAGCAACTAACTTACCTACTGCCATATACTTGAAAAATCTAATTAAAATCTTACTCTCTGAGTCGACAACTGATTCGTTCATACTTCATAATTAAATTTAGTAGGTACAAAATTCATGCCGTTCACTATTTCTACTGGAGCTCACGATAACAATATAATCAACTTGACTACGCAACGTTTGAAACTTTTGGTTTTTGTAGGAACTCTAATAAAGTCATGTCTTTAACTTCTTTAAGGTAGCAGTAGCCGGTGGGTCACGTCATGAGCTAACTAAAATATATTTTATAATGTACCTATAATATAATATTGTGTGGAAAGGTCTATAAGACAGTAGCTTGAGTAGGTATAGATTCATTATTAGAGGAAAAAATGGGGGGAGCATGCTTGGCGAATCACCCCGTATATTAAACAGCATTCTATATAGACAATTTAAAAATTATAATTCACAAGTATTTTCAAATACATATTTATATTTTCGTAATTTGTTTATCCAATTAAATTTTAAATCAATTAATTTATGTTAATTAAAGTTCACGGAAAACTTAAAGAACTCTGAATCATGTATAATTTAATTAAACTCTTATATTTTCTTATTAAAATTAATGATATCTGATTTCGTTTTACAAATGACATTATGGTAAATAATTATTATACCTAATAAAGAACATTTTATATATTATAAACAATAGTAAGTTCTATTTATATTATAAATAATTTATTTTATGCGAAGATTTAAAAATGTTTTCAATACCGCATGATAATGTTATGGAAATATGTTGTGCCAAAATAATAAAATTAATAGTATTAAAAATTTTAAGATATTATACCTATATACACTATTACCCTGACGCGTTATATTACACAATAATATATTATCATTATATTTTGCAGAACGCCGACACGGAACATAATTGACGTATTTATATATATGAAAACAAAATTTAGAGATGAACGTGCTTTCGTGATAACTGGTAGGTAACTAATGCGACATCACTTGTTCACTGAGGATTTTTGGGCTGAATAATAGGAAAACAGCCTGTTTATTGGTCGAATGATAATAATCACCGTACTTAACCAATCGTCAAATAACATTAGCATAATAATTCAGTTAAAGCGAAAACTTTACTCGATTTTGTCGTTAAAAATAATGAGTGTGCCTACACTTACTGCAAGTACAGTATAGGCCTGTGGTAGTGTCATACAATGCTGTTAACACGTGTAGGCACATTTGTGTGAAATGCGACAATTTACCAGGAACCGTTTTTCTAATGGCAACTCATGAGAAGTTTTCAAAGCCGCATACAAATTAAACGGATCCAACCAACCATATGTCCGTTTGACGTTATTTCTTAAATGCCTCACAAACTCCACACAAATGTTTAAAAAAATTTAAATGAGCTTTGTATTAAATCTCTACGTCTTAACAAGCGTTCTGGTTTTACTATAACATTAATTCGACAAATAATAATAGACTCGTCATTTAAAAAAAAAAAAAACTGTATAATTCCATTAAATATTTTATTTAAGAAAAACAAATAATAAATTAATTAGATATACAAATTGTATAGATTTGTATGGAATTTACACAACTACATTCATAATCCATTAGTGTATAGGTACTGTATACCTATGGCCTATACCTATTATATTATACGGTGAACACTAGTTCAGATTATAAAAATACTTACTTAGGTCAACCTATTTATGAATACAAATAACGGATTTGCATATCGTGGACCCTTTGTACGGTGAAAATAAATTGGTAAAAATCGTTAGTGGACACAATGTACGGTGATAATAAATTGGTAATAATTTATAGCTGACACTTAGTACGGTAGAAATAAACCGGGAAATATATTTTACAAGATAAGTTAAAATTAAATTGCTCAAAACTTTAGATCGCAACGTTAGTTCAAAGTCGTGATCGAAATCAGTGTGAGTCTGGCTATATTTTAAAGGAGAACATAACCTACACATATACACCTATAGGTACCTAGGTATACAGGTATTCTGTGTACAAATCCAAACATTTAAAAAAATAGGTATGATTATACCATTAAAAGAATAAATAATTAAAATATTCATCGGAAGTGTTCAAAAGTAACTTGTTCTGGTAAAGTAACTACCAACCTGAATTGAATGAATGTGCTAGTCAATTGAACAAAAGTAAAACAAAACAAAACAAAATACGCAAAAAAACTTCACGAAGCCTGTACAGTGTACACAGCACAAAAATAAAACAATAATACAATAAAATATTGTACATTTAACATTTTAACTTTTCAATTTATATATGACTTACAACAATATTGACAGTGAATTTGTCAACAATTTACAAAGCCTGTCCATAGCACAAATTTACTATTTTATCCTGTTAAATACATTGACTACTTCTAGGCTGTAATACCTGTGTTTTGTGATACCAATTTACGTAGAACGTAACCGTTGTTTTCTACCTGAAATAGTACAAACTGTCCGGCATTTATATTTTATTACCATCGTCCGAAATACTATACAAACAGTTATACTATCGGCAGTTTTAATTTTTTCCATCTGACCGTACAAAGTGTCCTAAAACCAACTTGAGGTAGGTATATTTTAAGTTTTTAGTTTCAGATTTATATATATTAAAAAAATTGTATAATGCAGTAGGTAGAGTTACCAAAAGCCTTATTTATGTCGAATCATTATTTATTATAGCTTATGGTATTGAGTATAACAGTTTATTGTTTATACGTGAATATTTGCAACTCTCGTGTTTGCTTTATTTTTGGACCACAGTCGACAGCTGGACAGATATCGACAAACGGTAACCTTTATATACCAATAACGGTATCCATCTCCTAACCGACGTAATCCATCTAGCTATGTCTTATATCAAAATACTATTAAATCCATTTCTATGTAGGTACAATATGCATTATGCACTAAGCCTATAGTATTACCTACCTACAGTATATTAATTTAAATGCATCGTACTGTCGTTATGCCTATATCGTTATGCCTATACCTATATTACCTATACCGCTAAAAACCGAATCTGCAGGTAGCTAAAGTTTATCACATGGTTATATACAATTACCTATACTTTGGATACTGGACACAAGATATTGGATATATTTTCTATAAAAACAATATATAATATAATGCAATATGCTGTATGAATATTATGAAAAATTCAACAGAGCATAAAAATAAAAAATTCCTTCGTCAAACCCTACAACTTTTCCTGGCAAAGATGTAGGTTTAATATTATAATCTATATTCAGTTGAGGCAGGTCAGACTATACAATATTTATACCGTAGTATGATAATTTGTTTTGTTATTACATGCTGCATTAATTTATGCCTCTATAATTTGGTGTATTAAAAGTATACCTATCAAATACATTTGAATTTATTATGTTTTCGTGTCATTCGTAAAATTACAGATACCCATGTGAAATGATTATAGCGAATAGCGTTTCGAATAATTTTAATATTTTTTGAAAATGTCGATCGAGTTCTAGGAAACTAGGTTAAAATATAAAATCTTTTCAAACATTTTAACGCGTAGTATATAGTGTTAAAATGTCATCAAATTTTTTATTATTTCATATTTTAGATGAACGGAAATTAAAACAGCCACGGCAAAACCCGAGGTGGTATCATATTATTAAATATATGTTTTTGTTTATAAATAATTTGTATATTAATCGTTTTTTCGTTTTTCAGCGAATTTTCTAATTATTTTAGAACATATTATTTATACCAACAATATTTTCATCAATAACCACAAAATACCGCTACCATACAAATGTAGGTAAATATTATGTAATAAACTTTATTAATAACGAGTCATTACAAAAGGCTGTTTTCACAAGGGGTTTGTAAATTACACACAGTAGAATTCCAGGTTGATTTTGGGGACCTACAAATTCCGACCAAAATTGGTATGTACAAAAAAGGGGCGATTGTAATCTCAGCTTGGCAAATGGGTTAATTGTAAAGCTGGCATAGATTTCACAGGTACCTAACTATTTAGAAAATCAAAAATAATACTTAATTTGTTAGCTAGTAATTTTTTTTTAAACAAGATCTCGACTAATTTTGATCAAACTAGGTATAAATATTTTAAAGTTTGTAGATAGGTAGGTATGAATAATGTTTATCATTTTAGTTTAAGAACCACCCTCATGGCCACGTATGTTGCCTACTCAACTCGTACACCTATTTAATTGTTTTGTTCAATTTAAAATAATTATACTCAAAATGTTACAATACCTACCTAGTATACGTAATTGTATAAAGCCATATGATATGGCTATAAAGGAAACACTGCAAGCTGAAGTTTTAATGAAATATCGTAATACTCAGAAACATAAATTAGACTTGAAAAGAAGATTTTCTATTATAATATTTAATAGTATTTGTTAGGACAGGCACCGAGAGTAGATTTTCCCGGTATTTTTTTTATATCCAATCTGTTCTTTAAATCGAAGTGGCACATGGATATAATAATAAAGGTAAAATAAAATAATAACTCTGCCCCTTCAGAAAAAGTATAAAAATGTAAGTTCCACTACCCAACAGTAATGCATAAAACACAAGGGCGTCGTTTGTTTTACACATAACCTTTGAGATGAGTGTCGGAGATTACCCACGTTGACCTTTAGACCAGACCCTTCGGTTCCAAACTATTATAAATATAACTATATAATATGAAGTTCCGAGACCACTAGATATCAGATACTTGAGATACTACTACTATACTACATATTATCCATGTATAATGTATAATATAACATACTATAACTACAGTGTATGAGTGTATCCATTATTCAAATTTACAAGTTATACTTAAGTTTGAACCATACAAACCCTGAAAATGCTATCAAGTGTTTACTTTACATTTTATTAAAGTAACAGGAGTATAAAGTCATCAAAAACAAAAGTTGTTGGTTTGTTATGTTATTCAATCTTTTATTATTGGTTCATTGAAAATATAACGATTTTCTCAGATAGAAAATTAATGATTTGAATAATATAGGCAACCTCGTTATAATAAAATATCTTACGGTGCATTTGAAATCTGTGTTGTCATTACACTATTATACTGTGATAATAAAAATAATAACTTTAATATAGAATAGCAGCTCACTTACAGACTACAGTAGGTACCTATCTTTTGTCCAACTATAATCTAACGACGTAAATATTTATACAAAATATATTATAGTTTAGAACTCTTTGTATCATAACTTTGAATCACAATAGCCTATGCTGCCAGGGATTTTTTATTTTAATAAAAGAAAAATTTATAATTACCCTTTTAATGTATTGGGTGAATAATTTTTTCTTTAAATTTATAAATTAACCCACGGCCACTACAGAGGCGATTGGGTGTTGTGAGGTCGGTTAGGAGCACGTGTATGTGTGGCAAGGTTTTTGCGCACAACGAACCCGGGTGGTCACCCATCCAAGTACTAGTGACGGTGGCCGTTACTAACTCTCAATCATATCGTGTGATTGATTTCAGCCACGCCGAGCCACGGAGAATAATTAATGATGTAGAGAAATTATGTTTATACGCATACAGTTAATGCTTTAACTGCCCTTTACAAACGTATAAGTAAAAATAATACATCTATGGCCAATGAAACTTGCAAGTGGTACTAATATTATAATATAACTTATAAGTAACTATACAACTATAATACAACCACCATGCCACATGGCAAGAAAAGTGTAACGAGTAACGACCTAATCGTCCTTAGCGTCCTAACCATAGACCTTTTACTAACTACCTTAGTATAAGGTCTATGGTCATAACCCTATAAATTAATTGTTTTTTTTTTTTTTTTTTAAGTGTAATAATAATAACAACAACAATAATGCAACAGCTGACATTATACGTCACATAAAATTGTATCAAATATGTAACTTCAGGTTAGAATCTACAGTCCACATGAAATTGCTGAAATTATTATCTGTGGTATTATGTATTGTTATATTTATATGTATTTTATGTCTACATTTATATTTGGGACAATAAGACAGTGCGAGTACCTTTTGTAGTTTTGTACAGTAAAAAGACAGTTCTTTCTTTTATTAAATGTATGCAGGGAATAAAAAAGCTGCAGAAAGACTAGGGGAACACGTAGAAATTACGATCGCTTGAGGCAACATTTTACTATGGCCACAAATTGCGTTACACTGATTTAAAATAGGTATGTCCCATGAATTCTATGGATTTTAACTTCATATAATATTATAAACTTCAAATAATTTTCCAAAACTTGTTTTCATCGTCTACCTATAAACAGTACTTATATTAGTTTATATAATTATATCTAGCAATTTATTCTATGGAATTATTAAGATAGTTTAAAAGGTGTTCCCATAAACATAAGACCTCCGTTGTTTGATATAAACGTAACCTTATAATATCGATAGTTACTTCTTGAATTGGTCCAACATTACTGCTGCTGGTAGTGGTGAACGTCAGGACGATTAATTTGTCACTATACGTAGGTAATGGCTGATAGTTGTATGATGATACACATCGGACATCATAAATTGTATTATTAATTAAGAAATGTTAACAGTGTGTGGGGACGAGATTGTTTACCTTTAACTTACGCCAATAAAATAAAATTAGAAAAATTACAATGGAGCTGCAATTTGCTCAAATCACTATGATTTTGAACTACGATCTATATTCTATAATGTTAGGTTAGGTTAATATGAACCATATGTTAAGCAAACATATTATTATGTTAAATCACACACTTAATAAAATCATTTATTTCAAACTCGAAAGTTTCGCTATTTAAAATACCAAACAGGTGAACTAGAATCGTATTAGTGTATTACTCTCATTAACAACTATTTATTATTTATGTTTTTATTCAAACAATAAAACATGATCATATTAATATTTTATATACTTGATAATATTTATTGATTTGAAATTTTCGAAACTAGAATGAGTAGTTTTTGAGTTATTTAACCTTACGTATTTTTTATTTATTTTTTTTTGTCATTAGATAATTTAGGTCCACAAAAATAATAAATAGGTTTGGAAAATATGAGGGTTATAATATGAGTTGTAATTATTGGAAAATTATAGTTGGTAATTAATATTAATTTATAAACATTTTATATAATTTGTAAAAATTATCTAAGTAGGTAGGTATAGTGAGTATCAGATTAAATAAAAATCTATATTATATTTTTGTTTAACTATGTTTTGAGACTATTATTCTATAATTAGTGCAATAGTATTTACCTAATTAGTATAGTATACAGTATACATTTTAATAACTCAGTATTAACTATTTCAAATTTAAATTTAGATTTAAGAATATATTAAAAAAAATCACCTTCATAAAACAAAATATTAGTTCTCGTTGGAAAAAAATAAGTTTGTACAACCACAGGATATTCTTTTATGGTTTGACAAATCAAAATATTTGAAAAAAGGCTCCCTCAGATTTACTTAAAAATTTTACAATTTAAATAAACTTGTAATTAAAAGAAAAATATGGTGTACGCAAACTTGGTGAATCACCATTATATAATTATTATTATTAAAATTAAAATAACATTTTATTAATGTATTGTAAAATTCTATTCAGCTGCTCGGTCCATAAAACTGTATTTTAACATAACGTCACGTACACAAAAAACAACCGATACCCATAACTCATATAAGCCACGTTTGATGTGGTTTATATTTTGCAGCCTGCGGGATGTATCATACACACAAATTTAGTGGCTACCTTGTTCAAAAATGAATTCGATAACATCTGTAATGTATTGGCCAACTAGATAGGTATAGGTACACAATGTAATACTCTGAACTACAAGAAGTGGACACAGTCGAAACCAATGAAATATTATAATTTTCATTCGTGATGAATTTTATAATTGCATAGTTAAATTTTCGACGTTAAAAATGACATTGAGTGGCTTGAATATTATTTTAAACTATTTTGTAAGACAATAATAATTAATCGGCGTTAATACAATATATCATTATAGAGTAGGTATTCAACTTAATATCTCTTGAACGAAAAATACCCACAAAAATTACCTATTTGAGTAATCGATTTCATATGCGTTCTCTGTTGTTCTCGGTTACAAAAAAATAATTGAAGGATTATACCTATTTGGAATACTATTTATTATATAGACGCCTTAACCTGCAGTAGTAGTAATAGGAGTCGCCGTGTGTAGGTCTTGGGACGCGTATGGTTTGTACAATCTGCCGGGAAGTGTAAAACGAAAACGTGAATAGGTACACACAGGAGAATGATAAATTTTGTCATTTCTGCGTTTTACCCATAAATTAGTGGAAACAATTTTGCCGTTTGTGTTTCACGCGCGTCCGATCTTTATTTCCTCTGCGGGCTCACACCCACACACACACACACTATGTACGCACGTGCACCGATATCCTCTTTCGAGAGCACACATAAGAACGGACGATTTATCGGCAGCCCATGGGGTACAGGCGCGGGCCGAGGGGTAGAGCATGGTCTAGGACGCGTCCGCGTGTAATCGGTTCGAATATACACACGAGACCACGATATGCGTGTGTGACGACGGTGCAGGCGGGGGCGAGGGCGAACGGCGACAATGGATGAGGACAGGGGGGGGGTAGTTTGTGAATGGAAGTGGTGATTTTCGCCGGATGCTGCCGAGGGGTGGTGGTCGGTGGGGGGGTGTTCGTGAGCTAGGTAGGAAGAGCGTGCGCTTCCGGACGTTATCTTGTCCCAGTCACGGAGGCGTCGTCGTCGTGGCATATGCATAAACCGACATCGCCCCATAGCCGTCGCTTTTCCGCGTGTACACGCAACTGGCGGGATTTAGCGAGATTTAGATTGATCCGGGCGCGCTGTCAGTAATTTATTTCGGTTGTCTCGCTTTCCATTTATTACGGCGTGTGTGCTATACAAACAGACTGTAGCGTACTATATATATATTATACAATATGTGTGTGCTTATATATATACCGTACCTGTCGGAAATCCCATCGGAAAATATCGTAAGACCTCGTGGACCACAGCCACCGTTTTTATCACCAGCTCGGACAATACGGAATAATAATAAAAATGATAAAAACGAATTTCCGGAACGTTCCCACGAAATTTGCATTTTATTAGAAAACAAAAGGCCCACTGTACTAAGCTACCAGGACGACCGGATTTCATATACCGGATATTCATGTGTATACACTAAGTCGTGATAGATACATACCTATATTATAGTGTTGTCTGTACTTACACAACGTCGTTGTAGTCGTGTTGTAAAAGTCAGCTCACGCCGATGCTGGATTCCACACATGTTTCTCCAATCCACGTCCTCGATAATGTGTCCGTTTAAATGTGACCTAATGTACTTCCACAACCTATTTCGAATAATTATGAAATATATTGTTATACTAGTATTGAGGCTCAAAATTGTATGCAAGTACAGCGATATTTTATTAGTTACAATTCGAATAACTTTTACAAGTGTTAGGTACACTATTAATACGTATCAATAGAAAACATTTTATTAGGTATATTACATTTTTAAGGATACTATAACAAGTTTAATTTTCAACAAAAATATTGAACTGATTGTCTGTTTAATATAGTAGATGAAGATGAAAATTATTATGTATAGGTACCTATACCTAATATTATTACCATACTCGGATATTGTTTCATGAAAATAATCGAATTTTTTTTTTATTTAGAAATACCTTACCATTAATATGTAATACATTTTTGTGTATAAAATAAGTATGGGTATTCAGATTTTGTAATGCTTCTACACAGCTGATCAATTTTTTAATAGGTATACAATATATTAAATTCACATGATTTTTGACTATAATATTATTTTTTTGCTTTAATTCTTCTGTTGTTATTTTTGCAAATGAACTGCTGCTACATTACAATAGTGTTATCTGCGCCTTGTATGTTGTCGTAGGTACCTGTATTATCTTCTACCCTCGTGAACGTGAAATAATTACCTTCATCGTGTGTGATACCAATATATATTTTATGGTGAATATTACTCGTATATAATAAATAGGTAAGTAAATTTTGTGAACGTGAGTCATACCCATTTAGGTACATCTCACGCGTGGACGAAGCAATGATTATTACCGTAATACCGTCTGTCCTGCCAATATATTATAGCTAATATTGTTCGGAACTTCTGTTCTAGAATATTTCTCACGAGAGAGGAAAATATTATTCCTGAGAGAATAATAGTTTTTGGTGGCGAAAGCGTAAAAATACATTATATTTTTGTAATCAAACCGGCCGAGTTGTGAAACGAAAGCAGCTACATACGCAATACACCGTCTCCCGTTGCTTTTGTAGGTATTCGACAAAATGTCGTGGAAATATATATCGTAGTATATTATATTCTTTACTCGGAGTAGTTGCAGTATACCTACCAGTATATATATATATATATATATATATCTCCGTGTACGTACATTATTATCATCACATGGGTCTTTGCGTCCAGGTCACGGCAATGATGATAATGGTATTATTACAGTCGTTGTATATAATAGTGGACATTTAGAAAACAGTCGTATAAAATAATACGTATATAGGTACCTACAACTGTTGTCGTGGTCTAGGAAAATACTCGTTTATCGCCTAAAAACGAGAACGCCTCGAATACCACCTTTTCGGCTTTTGGCTGGGTACTTACTCGTGGTCGCCGTGTGCTTGATATTATGTAATTCGGTGTTGGCTTTTAAAAGTCAGATTAGGTGCAATCACGTAATGGCATATTGCGTATACGACGGAGGAACAGAAACGATTTCGGTTGACCGTGTTTAAACTTTTGCTTGTGTGTGTGTGCGCTTGCGTTTAATGGGTAATTCTTTATGCGGTTAGGCATACCGCACGCGACGGATTTCCATTCCCAAAAATATTTATTATTCGTATACCTTAACTGTATAGATGGGCCACATATTTATTGTGCCATTCTCTAATAATTTTCATTTAATGGTACGATTTATGGGACGAGTCCGTGTATATTCATATAATACAACAGGGTCACACTTAGGGGGCCTAGTGCTTTTTACTTAGATATAAACATTCATGTTCGAAAAAAAAAAATTGGTTACAAAAATTATATTTTTTTCATTTAAAATGTTACTTCATAGAAAATGTATGAAGGAAGGCATCTTTAAGAAATAAAGTGGAGATGTGCCTACTTGCTTGTAATTAGTAAATAACTGTCGTGTTTGAGCATACTATGAAAGTGGGGCAAGTATGGTAATTGGTAGGACAAAACCAAAGGCTATAATAATACTTTCAGAAAAGCTTTTTTATTCCATAAACTATTCATAACCTTAATTTGTTTCTTGGAGATAATATGTTATGTATGCTATCAATTTTTTGGGCTAATTTAAAGATTACATTATTATTTTCTTCTACATTTACTAAAAGTTGGACAATTTATTATTTTAAATCAATTAATATGAACAGTAAAACAGTGGGGATTACATTTGTGAATTATAGATGTTTATACGATAGTCTATGCAATTATTTTTGCATCGAGCTTTGCATTATTCTAAGAATGCTTCTGGCAACAAATGACACTATATCGATAAAAAGTACTCAATAAATAGCCCAAAATTGAAACTTAAAATAATATGTAAGTAGGTACCTACTGTAGCATCTATCATAAACCATAATTTAGTTATTATTTGTACTTACTGTCTACTGTCTGCAGATACTTGTAAGAGTCTACTGATCTATAACACTTGTTAACATGCGTTGACACATTTTGATAATTGCTGCTATCTTGTGATTGATGTTGCAGTTTAAGTGTTTAGTACCTACGCAAAAACAATTTTCTTGTGGTTCATAATTGTTATTTTGTTGTGTTCATAAACATTTAACAATATTATATTGAATTATACATTTACACTTAATTAAATATAACTTATCAATTTAATTTTTATGAACATTCTAATTTCTATAGCCATAAGTTTACGAGGTTGGACAAAAAAATGATAATAATTTTACATTATTAGCATATGACATTATAATTTATAATAATATATACCTAATACATAGATATTGACTATTGTCAAGAATTTCAAATTTCACGATCATAATATTATATTATATTAAATCAATTGATGCATCAATTAAGTTAATAAAATTAATAATGAATTTCAACTTTAAAATTTCAACAATATTATTTGCTATTAATTGTATAATAATTAATTCAAAATATTTATGCAGGTATACCTATCAATAATCAATGTAATTTTGATGCAAATACTACCAGAAATATGATTGATTACAGCACAATGTATCATGCTATACGTATACTTATTTAAACCTACTGAATACAGGATAATACATTAAATTATAAAAATAGATAGTCATTATTAATTTTTGGTTTTACACATTTCTATTATAATAATATTTTTAAGGTTCTATAAATGGACCCATCCTGCAATATAACTATATATAAGTTGATTTATCATAATACTGTATCAATTCTTTTAAATTAACAGGTGTTCGTTAAAATGTATCTATTTAACCATAAAATGTACACTATGAAAATATACCTAATACATCTGTGTTTATGGGAAATTGTATTGTAATTATTTTAATACATGTCTATTGCCATCATTAATAATATCATACCTACTAAGAACTATTCACATTTTTAGTTAATACGCTTAAAATAATAATGTAACTATATTATAATAACTATAAAATTATTTTAAAATGCAATTAATTAAAATATAGGATTAAGTAAATCACATATTTTGCTAGTACTTTTTTTTTTTTTTATTAATTAACTTACAAATTATTTAGTTGTATTGAATTGTGTCTACAACGGATGAAGAAAGTGCACTGTAAATTATAATTAAACAAAGTATAATTCGTGACGAAACTTAAAAACTTAACGCAATGAATGAACAAAATTCTCTGAGAATTCCAAGATACGTCGTATTGTAGTCGTTAAAGCATACGATGAACTTAAATTGTTATGAAAACCCATTACGAAGTAAGTGAAAACTATTTTTAATGACCCTAAGTTCAAAATATAAATCCACATGGAATTTTTCATTTATAATATTTCACTTCTGTTAGTTAAATATTAATTAAATTTTACAGTAGATCAATAAATCTATCTGACGATATACATACTATATATATTATAATATTAAATGTATTATTTATATTATATTATATAGAACGTTTAAATGTTTAAAACCGTTAATAGTATTGTAAGTTTGAGTATGAAATGGATTGTTTTTCGATTTATTCAAGTTGTAATATAAATCATATTTCTATAAGAATAATATTCTGAACAATACCATGATAGCTAACAATTTATTATGAACAAAAAACAAAAGGAATTGTATACAAATAAGAATAATACAAATAGATGTAAATATTATTATTATTATTATTATTTGAAAATGTCAAATAAGTATAATATACAATATACATTATAAATCAATAATCATAATACATAATATATTATAATGAATATATAATATAATAATATATCTAAAATAGTAAATATTAAATAGGTAATATACAAAAATATGGTGGTTATTTATTTTCGCCTTGTTATTCACACTGTTTTAGTTAAATTAGTTTTAAATATTTCAAATATACAAAAAGAGTAATTTTATATAATATAATAGAAGATACCTATTCCATTTACATAAATCTCTATCAAGTCTAAATAGATTAAATACATTTAATTATTTTAATATAAATACGTTTGCGTATTTATACTATTAGTTTTATCATAATTTCGACAGTGTTAAAAATGTTGCATTTTACTTGTCGGTTATAAACATTTAAGTATAGGTAAATACCAATGTCATTATACTAAAACCACTGAAATTCTGCATTATGTTCACAATTTTATAAGTACCTAGCCACCTAGGTCTGGTAAGTTTGAGATGCAATGATGTGGTAATTTTCAAGAGTGAAATACTAAATACTTAAAAGTACCACAGTAAATTGATGTTAAATCTTTATAAAGGTTTGCAGCACTTGAAAGGTTAAAATGACGGTAACCCGTAGTAACAAATTTCAGAAACAGCAAATTCAATTTCCTGGCAATATTTTTCTTTACACCTGCTACTGAACTTGGATTTTAAACATTGATAGGATGCCAAATTTTTGAAACGAAGGAGTACAATGTATGAGAAAAAGCCCGTCAGCTATATAATTGGCTTGCTTCCGGATGAAAAATGTTTAATATGGCACTAACACAAAATACGTTAAAGAATGCAGGTAAAAGTGCTGTAAAATAAAGAAAAAAGCACGAAAATCTATAAAAATGGAAATATCAAAACTATATTAATATTAAGCATTAAAATTATCAACCATGCATTTTAAAGGACTGTTTAAAATTAATTAATTTTAATGGTGGATAGAAAAAGGTTTATGTGTTTTTATTTCTACATGAATAAAATACATGGAATATATAAAACAGATCAAACAACAGCTCAACTTGGACCATGCGTATAGATAATTAATTTAAACATTTAGATTCTATATTGTATTTTTAAACACGAAATGACACAATTATGATATTATTAATAACTATAATTATACAATTATATTATATTATTACAATCAAATATTACATAAAAAAAAATCTTTAATATTATATGATCATAATATGATATATTCATACCATGTATATTGTGTGTTTTTTTTTATGGTTAAAATCAAATAATATACCTTCGTTTTAATTTGTACAATGGTACCTACTTAATAACAATTGAAACTAATAGGTTTATGACATTAAACTATTTAAGTATTGATTACACCGTGGTAATAGCAATGGGGTGATAAGCATAAATTGCCGCAACATGAATTATTTCGCAAGCTATAAAGTCTCTCAAACGAATGAAAATAAAATCGATGATTAAAAATGTTTTTGTTTATGGTTATTGGAGATGTACAAGTACATTTCTCAACGCGAAAACCATCGCAATCAAAAGCAACATCGACCGGCAGATATTTTTCGTCGGAAAACGCGGCCTAGGGATTTTATCCCGTTTTTCCGAAAGAAAGGATAAAAGCGTTTTATATTTTTCCATTTTCACTTGACGTCAATTACATAAGTTCAAATATAATAAAAAAAAAAAAAAAAACAGAGGGAGAGAGCAGAAAATAAAGCTAGGCAAAGTAGACAGTCGGAAAGTACGCACAATCGGAATTATCACCCTTGGTCGTAAATATACCTATACATAGTTACTCGGGAATCCGGCGCAATTGTCGGGATCAAACCTGAGCCACTGCAGTATAGGGGAATCTGACAGATATATTATTATATAAATAATATATATATAGCAATATAATAGACCGTTGACATGAGCTTTCCGTGACAACGCACCGTAGAAGTGTCCAATAATATATTTACGCTGTGATTCTAGAAGGTTTTGAAAAACAATTTGTAACAATATTAACGAGTCGACGCCACTTGACTTGAGTATGGTTCACGTCACGGTATCATTATTTTATTATACTTGCGATGGTTTTAAGCGCATAAAATAATAGTAAGTAGAAATCGATGTAGGTACCTATGTACAATGCAAAAGGTAGTTGATTACAATGTATTAAAAGCTATAATCATAATTATTAATGTATACCTAACGGTTAATAGGTATATATACAAGTCGACGGGTGAATAGGTGTGGGTAACGGTATTATAATGAGGCGTCTACATTATTGTTTCGGACGTAGACGACTGAACTAGGGTAGTTGTATGTTGGGGATGACATCTATTGGCGGTAAAATAACTATACACCGATATTGTTAGTTGGTATAGGTATACATATCGCATATTGTTGTTATATTTTGCATAATCTGTGGCGACTGCAGACGTAGGACGAGTTAACTATCACGTGGTCAGATACCAAAGTGAGGCGCAAATAGAGTTTAAAATGTTGAGGAGGGGGGTTTGAGATGAGATCAAATCGATATGATGATATTGTACAAGTAACAAAGACCTAAAATTAATTTTAATCGCTTCGCTTTGACCGTAATATCACTACACTTTTAAGTAGGCTACTTTTTGACAAAAAATTAAATTATACTTTGTTTATATTTACGACGACGACATTAAAATGTAACAAAATAATGTGACCCATTTGCTTAGACACGTATCGCGTACACATGATACATAAATGTATATCGTCAGCTAATGACGTATGACATGAATAATCAAGATGCTGACCACAGGTGTCTATAATATGTCGCGGTAAACGTAATATTTTCGGGTAGCCAATATACTCACCGAATAAATATATGATATATAAAATACTATATTATGTAAACACATAATTATATAATTACATTTCTTACAACTATATGACGTATCGCTCCGTAATATTCGTATTTCTTTCTAATACATATTCTCGAGGAGGGGGGTGGGCATTAAAATTGAGCCGCACTCGTATTCCCACCCGTTTGCGCCTACGCCTATGTATGAGAATACAATACCATATTAAAATTACAACTGTGATGGGCATACGTACAAATATTGTTATATTAGACGCATACGACATTATGACTATAAATAATATTATAAAACGTCCGTCGGTGGCGGTCGTGGAAGAGCGCACAGTCCGCGAAGTGTTCGTCCACCCGGACACGACGTCTCCATCGGATCACCGTCATCCGATCACACGTTTGTGTACTGTATGCATTCGGGCAGCGTGTGCGACCACGTGCCGTCGCCGAGGCAAACAGGTGGGCTGGCTTCCAGTGGCAGTGGCAGGACATAACCTGACAGGCATGTGATCTTCAACTTATCGCCTGGCACGTACCAGAACTTCAGAGGTATGATACGTCCGTTGGGCGGCTCGCCCGGGTATTCGCATCTGGCTTTGCCTGCAATTTTGCCAATATTCAGAACACGCAGGAGAGCGCACGAAATTCGTTTCTCTACGGCGGCTCAAGGTATTATTATATTATATTATAATATTATTTATTACATTTATTGCGGATTGTTATTACGTGGCACGACGATTTTTTGAATTGTACTAGGGGCAGCTGGACTGTCTTAGAAAAGTAGATTCCAACCTACTATATGCACAGGTACAATGGGTATGCCATAATCGATCAAAATGGTTAATAAATGTATAACAAGATTGTGTAACAATATGGCTCTACGTCATAAATCATAATAACTATTAAAAACATATTATTAAATAATAAATAATATTGAATAATATTTTTAACTATTCGAATGAGTTACTGAAATTCTATGAAAAAAATTCCCATTTAAAAATGTACCTGTACAATAGTAATTATTTATTACAATAGATCGTGTTACTAGTCATTTTATAATTTTATAAAAATAGTAGGTGCACGCACCAAAAATGCATATAATAAGGTAAATTAAATAAAGTGAAAATGTTCAGCTCGTGACACAAATTATTACCATTATATTATATCTAATTACAACTTTTATAATAGAGGTGAAAGTTTTGAATTAATATTCAAGTGAAATATTTTTTCAGCGATAACTTTATTGGGATATTATTAGATTGACATTTTCCAAATAAAACGGAAAAACATTATATGAACTATTATATAACATAAATGAGTTTTGTTATTGTCAAAAAATAGTTCAATGTACCGTGTTACACTTTGTTACTAATAAGTAATATAAATATAAATTATAATAAAATATTCTTAAAATGAATATAGAATGTGTCATCTTATATATTTTATCTAATCCCCCCGGATCTTAATCATACAGCAATGTTACAGTAACCTAAACAATGGCAAGGTAGACTTGAAATATACTTCATGGCAGGCCGTAAGTCATACTTCTCTGTTTTTTTTTTCAAATGAGAATCATTCTTTTTTTTTATGGTAAATTATTAAAAGAACGTAACACCCACATGTGTAGTCTCCGTCTTAAAATCGTACAACCAAGGAAATTTGCATTCAGCAAAATTAATTTTATGTTGTTATTGCTTTAATACGATATTTTAATTTCTGTATTCAAAGCTATAACATTACAAAATTGGTTCGGCTGAATGCAAATTTGCTATGTTGTATATATGTAATAGACGGATAAAACACATATTATAGGTAAGGCATTAACAATGTATAAATGTACAGTAAGTAAATGGTTCTTAATTGAAAATAATAATAAATTGTATTGTCACAGGACACACCTTAAATGGTATTAATAATCTAAGTATTTGTAGAAAATAAAGTTTTATTAAGTACGTATACTCACAACTTCCCGAAAAATTTGAATTTTAATAAAATTATGCATTATTAGAGGATAAAAAAAGGGAGTGTGAACAAAGGGCATGCTTATTGTTTTGTGGATGAAAATGTATCATATCATATACAACTTGGATTAAGATGTATGTATTTAAGATATTTATAATGCTATATAGGAATAAATGAGCTATGATTTTATGCTTTAGTACTATGTTTGTGTAGCAACTAATTTAATTGTAAACTTCAATACGGTATATTACAAAACCCGCATAATTTGAGTAGGTACTCGAAACGTATCAAAATCTTAACTTGATGTACGATAATTTCAGGTTTATACGTTCATTAAATAATATTATTATATTGGAAGGTCTGTGCATGTGAAGTGTAGGTAACTATGTTGTTTTGCTATTGAAACCTAAATAAATAATTAATCCATGGCTTATAGTAATATTATGTAGGTAGCTGCAGCATAACAGCTAAATCACAATTTCGCTTATATTTAATAGCTATTTTTATTTTTTTAAATTATATCCTAAAAATAATATTATTATACTATAATAATATTATGTATTTCAGAAGGGACTCGTTTTAAAATAACTATACCTACTTTAAACGGTTTATGCGAATAAACGTTTATAATAAACAATAATAGGTACAAGTTTTAACCTATGATGGTGAATACTTACACCCTGACACATTATTTTATGCACGAAATATTGTTTCATGTGGTGGAATAAATAGGTATTAATAGCAATGAATTTGAACTTCAAAACACGTCGCGTGTAGATTCGATAGCATTATACAAAATGTAAACAGTAAACTTTTATATGAATCTAAAAGCGTATGCATGCTCACAGTATGGCGTGGAGTGTGACCAAGTGCCATTTTCTGTGCACACCATGCTGGGTTTTCCGATAAGCTGATGTTTTTCTCCGCAAGAAAACTGTACCACGGAACCGACGACATGACGTCCCGGTGCTGAATCTTCGATCAGGAGACCGTTGAGTGGCACAACCGGGGGTGGACACAGAATTTCTGAAACACAAAACACAATACGCTATTCAATAATATACTGTAGTTATACTGTGATAACAAATTGTTGTGAATAACGATTTTTTTTTAAAACTAAACCGACTCGATTTAACGTTTTATTATTGCGGTAACGCCATCTCCGTGGATTACCTGATATTGTTCAATATGATAATATCGCTCGCTAACTATGAATCGTAAAAAAATACGGGTCGACGAATGTGACCATAAACAATGTTTCGAGGATAATGGATGCCTTAAAACGTGTTGCCAGCAGAAACATTGCAGCGGTCGTATTACTGCGTCGCCTGATTCGTCGACCGCAGTGTTATACCAGCATCGCGCATCGGTGCCATTTTGCGGCGACGATACACCAAAATATTATACTGCACCAGACAATGCGTCAAATATCGACCCCGACGATAAAGCAATTTTGGAATACCTCACCGTTGGATGTTTACACGGAGTACGACGAAAGTGGAACACGTTGTAGCGGAAAAATTGTACCTATTTGACGAATGATTCGATTTTTTTTCCCAACTTCAGAATATATGAAAACCGAAAAGAATCAGTAAGAATTGAAAAATCCTCAATATTTAAAAGAGTGTATTGAAAAGAGAGTTCAATAATAGAGAAAAAAAGTTTCACTTTTGAAATATCTGTTACCTAAATAGAATTGCGTACTTGAAATTCATTGTTCTATTGAATCCCGAAAATTCACTTTGCAGTGAATCTGGGTCCTAATTATAATTCTTCTTTAAAGTCACACATGGTATTTGAGTCATTATATGTACGATTGTTATTATTCAGTGTTGAAAAAAAAATTGTTCTTCTATAGTTCTACACAGTGAAGCACCACAATTGCCTATACATTACGCCGTGTTACAGAATATGACGTTAATAATAAGAGATGGACATGAAACTTGGTACACAGTACACACTACAAAGTAAACCGTCTTATTTACATAAATTGTTGTATAATAGTGGTATTTTATTTATTGTTATATAATTTAAGCGAATAATAAATAATAGTAAGGTGAATTTAATACGTACAATGGAATTTTTAGTTTCTATAGAATTATTAATTTCTAAATTACAATTTACAATAAAACAACCATTGGTTTTGTTACGTATTTTACCATGTACTCCCTGCCATCCAATTTGGTAGTAATTCTTTTATACATAAATGAACCTACTATATACATATTACATAAGCAACTTTTTTTTGTATTCCCTGATATAATGATTTTTCTTTAAAAAATTGTTTCATGGAACTCTATGAACACTAAATCTACTCTGACAAAAATCATCGTTGTAAAACAATACAGAAATGCTCTTATAACTTTTTGAAGTTGAGTTTGTAAGTTTTTTATTTCGATTATTAATTGATTAATATGGGAAAATCATATGAAAAGAGTAAGTTTTCATTCCACTGTCTTTTAATGATAAAAACTGACGCATAAATACATTTTAGTATTTATAATATGGTTTATATTGTTGTTTTATTTTTTATTTTTGAATTAATGTATTAATATTACATTATTGATCCTACAACATTATAAAGTACGAAATACTAATATTTGCATGTATTTTTGAATATATCGAACTAAAGGCGAGGACATATGATTTTGACATTGTATGAGTTCTTGAACGTTGTAAATATTTGAAATCCTTTATAATAAAAAAAAAGAAAAGGATTTCTTTAAATATAGAAATACATATTCAGTTTAATATAACTTTAATCCTTTAGTAAATAAAAATAAATACAAAATAAAAAATAAATTATATTTTAATGCTAATTTGAAATATACACTACTTTGCTAATACTAAAGCATAAAGATTATTCAATAACACTATATACTAGATAGTATATAACATTGAGTGATAATGTATAAATAATTTAATATAAACACGGACAGTTTATATTACCTACCTATAGATAATTGAATCTACATAATTATTAAATTTAGAATATCATTACGTTGGTACCTAAATAAAATATCATTAAATTGATGTCAAAATAATCCAATTAACTTTTCCATATATATATAATATGCATAATTTTGTACATTGTGTATATTTTAGTTAATATCGATTACATAAAAAGCTGTTAAATGGTATTATTTTTTTTATTTAGTTATATTTTAATAAGAAAAAAAGTTGTATCTCGTTTAATAAATTATACCAAATTGATTTATTCGAAATTATACACAAATTTGATTGTTTTCCTAACCTAACATTTAACAATCACTCGGCACTCTTTAATCGAACCTTAATCAAACGTATTCTACTTAGTTACGTATTTGGCATATATCATACCAATATATTTGCACATTTATATACTTAGGTGGTGAAAAAATCATTTTTAAATTAATTAAAATTCTAAAGCGAATGATACTCAAATATTCTCAATCATTTTGAAACATCGATCATAAAATGATATTTTTGAATACACAAGCCGATATATTATTATAAAATAATATTTTCATTATTTATATTACAAAACAGAATATACGAAGTACCAATATACAATAATTAATAACTAATATTTATTTGGCTATGATATCATGAACATGATGTGCGTAAGTTATATTAAAAATTAAATTTTTTTTAATACTGATTTTTTATATTTCATATAAATAACACTTTTTTAACAATGCATTAAAACATTCCCGTGAAAACGAATGTTATGATATTTTGTTAAGTGACTCATACGTTGTAGGTATCCAATTTGACGCTTGTTATATTTTGTTACATGGTGAACCCATCCCATAATTTCATTAACTACAGTTCTGTGTCCACATTACTAGATTGTTTGAAATAAAGTTTATTTTAATAATGAGATTATTATCGTTATATTGTATTTTTTTTTTTAAAGTTTTTAATGTTATATTATGACATTTAATTTAAAATTTAAATAAAAAGGGTTCAAGATTATTGTATTAAAAAGGACTATTATGTTAAGGTTTGTTCCAAAAATAAAAATGCAATCTGTTTACTACTGTTATCGCAGTTTTTAAGTGTAAACAAATTATCGGGTTGTAAATTAACCACAGTACATGTTTATCTTGCTTTTTTACAAAAAAATTAAATGTATTCACAAAAATGGATGCCGAATCATCATAGGCATTATATTTCATAACATTAATTCTGAACTATTTGTTTCCATTTAATTTGATTTTATATGAAAAAAATTGATTTAAATTAAGATTTAGAAAAATAGATAATTTACTTAATGAATATTATGGGAAAAATGAATGAAATTATTGACAAACGATATTATTACGAAATGTATAGAATAATAGTTAATACAGATTCGGTTGAATATATTATATTGTATTACCGTATCACGATACAGCGATGAATCGAAATTCACAGAATACTTTTGGATTTTACATACACATGTGTACTATAATACATAGTGTGGTACTAAAATCGAATAAATATGTTTCGTCACGAATTTACGATGTGTATATTTTTGTTGCTCGATTACCTTAATTCGTTTTCGAGATATTTTGGTTTTATGTCACACCCACGACGGTGTTTCCGAAGCACTTACGGATCTTTATGTCTAAAATACGATCGATAAAACCAATTGAATGTGGTGAGCAAAGCGGGAATGGCAGCACACCATTAGCGGAATGAGAATAAAATCCTATCCGTTTTGGAACGATATGACAATAATATCCACAGTCAATAGTACCCTCGGGGGATATGCGTTCGGTTCTACTTCCAGCATCTAGCATGTACGTGAGGTTTATTCAGATGAAAGCAATACGGTAATTTGAAAATACACAAATAATAAAATGTAAATTTTTATAAATAAGAAAAAAATTATACTATTTGAATATTATTCATATTACATTATCCCATATTTGTATAATTAATCAATAGTTGGATAGCTTGATAAATATTTACTTTTGTTCACAAATATACCAAACGTATATAGGTACAATGTTTATTCTGGGCTTATTATTTGTTATTGTTGTTGTTTTGTTTTGATATTACTGTACAATTTATTTATTTATTCAAGAAAAAATAAGTTTATTTATATATTCCCTTTATAAAAAAATTGAGTATTACAAGTATGTGGTTACTCAAATACTTTACTTATCTGCATGCTATATACATTGTATTTTGTCTTTAGTGGATAAAACAATATTGATTCAAATTAGTATCGATATGCAGATATAAACATAATATTTAATACCTATTATTACTAATTTTAAATCGAAAGAGATTCGAGAGACTGAGACCTCAGGGCTTCACCAATCGGACATACATACTCCTATTGAATTTGTATAAGTAATTAAAAAAAACCTTGTAAATAACTCATGTAAATTATTATTGTAAATAACTGTATTATGTTGGCCATGGCAGTCAACAATGTATTTATACAATGAATAAAAAAAAAACGTAATCGGATAAAAATATACAGTCGACTAATTTTATAAAGTATTAATATTATTAATTAGGAATAATTTAATTTTTTTATTGCGATCGTGAATACTTTTTCATTTCACTGAGATTATAATAATATAGTCTATTTTATATAATATGTCGTCGGTAAAACAAATTTAATTAATATATTATCACGATATCATTTTTTATATGACTTACTTTACAATATTATGTAATATTTTAAAGCTGTATTTTGAATTGGTAATATTTTACAACCATTATCTTGTATACCTTTTCGATTAATATATTCCTGTTTGTTTTTATATTTACATACTACATGTTTCTGAATTTTTGAAATAACATAAGAATATAATTTAATACGTTTTGGAATAACATAACAATTATTTTCATAAAATATAAACTTAAAGTGTAAATATGGATCTACTGATAGTGTTTACATAATATTGTAGTTTAATATAAAAAAGTATAAAAGGATAAATAAATGTTATGAGAAAACATAGCCTTATCATAAACTGTTTTAACCAGAATATTCTTTGTGTTTCGAATTAAAATAGATTATAAACTATAGGAAATTCGTAATAATTGATCGTAAATTCATAAAAATTTACAGATAAATGATAACCAATAGGATTGATTATTGTAATTATTTATGATTAATATGTACAGTTATATACTTGTATGTATGAGACATGATTGTGTATAACATAATATCGCAGAAATTACTGAATGTAAATGCATCATGCTGTGGTTTTCATGACAGCATAGAGACATTAATTGATCTAAATTTTAACCATACCAGTTTTAAAACATACTATAATATGTTGATAGTTGATTGTAGTTCCATAGGAATCAATGAATAATTGTAAATAGCTTAAATAATTGTTTAATTCCATAACATTGCACATGCACTATAATATAAACTGTTTATTTTTTTAAAAAATACTAGTATATGTCTCGATTTAAAATATTTTACATTTTTGTTTTCTTCTAATATAATAATATTTAACAATTTATTATTATAAGAATAAACTGAGCCTATTTAAGTTTAGACTATGGGTGAAACAGAGGCTCAATTGGTTTTACGATGACTGTTTTTTTAATGGAATACATTGGTATAAAAATATTTAATACATACCTACAGAGCTGTTATTATACGAATTTTAGGGAATTCGAGATATTGAGATAAATATTTGCGAAACTTTGAGTATTGGTATTTGTGTACCAAAAGTATAAATAAATATATCAATCGAAAACCAACGGCTAACGTGGTGTTATATTTTAATAAAAAAAACTATATTAATAATGAATTAATAAATTAAATATAGACGTATGCGTATATGTATTTAAACATCTTATTTTATTTTAATTTGAATATAAATACAAATAATGGTAACAATGATCTTTTATAATATTATTTTAATACTAATTTTAAGCCTAATATATTTTACAAAGAAACTAAGCTCGTACAACAGGTATCATATCTCACGACTCACGTGCAGCTATACTTTGAAAATTATCTTTAATTATCACTCAATGAAGTTTCAGAATTCTCGTCAACCAAAAGTATATAATATTTTTAAATGTACAATTAACCTACTTTGAGGAAAATTCTATGGCTTTTTGCCTTTTTGTCAAATTTCCAGATTAAGCACTGCATGACTAAATCCTGAATTCCTGTGGTTGGCTGAGCGGGATCGGAATCGTTTATAGAAGGTGAATGCAGTTTTAGATATGTTGTCTAATGTCTATATTAAGAATTAAGAATTAAAATTGGAGGGTAGAGTGAAGATGTAGAAAGATGCACCCGCTATCAGGTAGAGTAGGTTGATTGGAATTCTTGAATTTTTCGTAAGTTCAATGGTTTGACTGGTTCCCACATTTAGATGCCATAAGACCAAATAGGAATTTAAAATGTTTTATACAGACAAATAGATTTTATCATGTTAGTCTGTCTAGGATATTTTATATTATATTTTGTATTGCCACTAGTAGTTTATTAATTATGTTACTACCTATTAGAGTTATATAGTAATTCGATATAATCTTTGGCAAAACATCGCGTATAATATAATATTGATATTTTTTGGTTCTAATATGTACTGTTAATAATGAAAATTATATTATATTTAGAAAATGCTAATATTTGGTAAAATTATTATAAGTACCAAAAAACTGATTTTGTGTAAAATGTTCCACTCTTCCCAATTATTAAATTTATAAAAGAAAGTACTAACTAGATAAAATTTTCTATAATAAACCTTTAAAGCTGAAACCCGAAGCATTCTTTTACTAATGATCGTGTAAACAGAAAAAAAAATACAGCATTATAAAATCAGTTCATTCATTGCTCAACTCAGGATTTAAAAAAAATATATCCTAAAGATAAGGTAAAAGATATGGTAATTTTTTTTAATTTTATGGAAATTTCAGTTAACTTTGAATATATAGTTGACCATTATATCTAGTAATCATTTTTTTTTTTGTGTACCTACAAATTACGATTTTCATCAATAACACCAATAAACAGATTTTATTTGATTCCATAGAGTATATTATATTTTATTTATATTTTTTATTTCTAAAAAAGTTAGTTGAAAAAAAAATAGGAGAATCTACATAAAAATAAACAAACAAACTTACAGACTAACCATTGTTTGTCACCGATCATATTATAATATTGGGGTAGGTATAATCGGATACAGACAGGATAGAAGGCTTACGAACAGGAGCTTGAGCAGCAGAAAGAGCACATTGTGAAGTGTAGCAATTAATTACGTCTGTAGTGTAAACGGAAATTTGAGATTGACGAATTCCATTAATATTTTTGGGGTAGACGACTACGGATGATACAGGGACACACACATTGTGAGATAAAGACAGATAGCAGATAGGGAGAGTGACAGAGGGAGAAAGATAGGCGGAGAGAGAGCGAGAGAGGGAGATCGAATGAGTACGGTCTGCTGTAGTGTGTCGTGGTTCCGGTGGTGCTACCGTGTGATTTATATTCCGCGTGCCCTTAAAATTTGATTAATGAAATATATTACTCCATCCCTGTTTCGCTCTTGGTCTTATACATCCCTTGCCCACACCACCACTTCCTCCAAACAGACCCCCACCTTGGCTAACTCGATCACTATTCTCGAGTCTCACATATATTTGTACAACAATGGATTTCAGCATGTTGTGGGATTACAATGAGGCAAACGCAGAACCATATGGTGTGTTAAATAGTAAATACACCTTTGCTGAAGTATCTCATTGCACTTGAGGTTTTCATATTTGTTTGCCTTCAACCGAATCTTTTTCCGTTAATACCTTTATAGTATTTATAGTAAATTGGTTAATATAGATTTTTGATGTTTATATATTTTTTCAATATACCTACCAACATAGATACTATGGAATTCTTTATGATTAGGACGATTATTAGCAATATGAACACCCTCACGTAGATCACATTTTGCTGGAAGGCTAGAAGATTATTGACACATATATTAGACAGGTAATGAATGCATTTTTTAGGATTTTAAGGATTTGATGAAACTAAATCATTGAAAATGGGAGTATTGAATTGTTTATTTACTGGCATGACTTTGCTAATTAATGTCTGTAAATGTTCTGTACTTAAATGAACTTTTACAGGTGAAATGTTATAATGTTGTAATTAATAATTATATTATTATAAGAACTAAAGTCATTGATCATAGAAAAGATGATTGAGTTTGTGATGATGAAACTATAGTGTGAATTGGATACACTGTGTAGATGAGATTTTGGTATTATTAACGGGGATATAGTTTTAGGATGTTTATCTCCAATTGTGTACGACGGTTTGAGTTTATCATCACAAGATAACAGTTATAAACGGGCCAAACATCAGGATATAAATGCCACGGCTGTACCTACATCACCGGGTACATCAACTATTATAAGTAAGTTACAACATTTGAGCTAGTGACTCTCATTTTTCCTGACGAGATGCGTAATATAGGTGGAACTGAATTGATTAATTTGGTTATTTTGTGAAAGAATATGGACAAAATTAAAGAAAAGAGTCGATAAAAGGAAAAAAGTATAAAAACAAAGCACAATGTTTCATTGTCAATGGTCACGAGTGAACTGAATTTAGCTTGAAATATTTTTTATTCGTTGACTACAAAACACTAAAATAAAAGTATCACTACTTCTATAACTGTAATTATAATGCACATCAATCAATATAAGTTTTCAGTTGTATAGAAATGTGTTGGTATCAGTATGAAATAAAAATTATTAATTACGTAGTTATTGAGTTCTACAATATATATATAAATATATCATTGATTGACAGCCATCCTACTCTTTAGTTATAAGATTGATGAGATACTTAGGTTTAAAAGCTATGGTGCTTTTTTGACGTGCATTACTTTCAGAAAGTTTGTAGATGGTTACATAGAATAATGAATACGTTTACGTGAACGCTGATGTATTATATTTATAATATACAAATTAATATAATTCCCACAACAAAAAACTTGACACATTCAGTAGAGTATAATATTATAATTATAGGGGCAGAGCTTTGAGAAAACTTAATAAGGAGGTATATAGTTTAATAGTTAGTTTAATCATATGCAATAACTTAAAAACCAATTAAAAATTGTTGAGCCAAAAATATTAAAAATTATATTTAAGTAAAATTCATAATATTGTTATACAATTAATTATAAATTAAAATACACTTTTAGCAGTTCGTTGACAGAAAAACAGGAAAATAAAGTAAAGTAACAACGAGATAGAATCATCAACATATTTTAGTAATTTTTAAACTATTTACAAATATTTAAAATGTGTAGAATTTTTTTAGTATTTTAAGTTATTAAAAATACTTAAAAAATTAACACAAGGTTCCTCTTCCTCGTACAATTTACAGACATTGATTCAAAAAGTAATTTTAAAGTTTAAAAATACATAGTATAGAATTTTGTTTTATAAGAATTTAATTATCAAATGTTGACAAAATTCTTGTAATGTATAAAAATGTGTAAATTATTTTGATTTTATTAACTAATCCAAGTTTTAATTTGTATAGCTAAGACTTTAAAATATAGTATAATATTCCGTATAAGATTTTATTACTTATCTTATTTGGTTGAAACCTAATCATAATAATTTATAACAATATGTATTATTACTAGTTAGTAAACTGATTACCAAATACAACAGTGAAACTATATCTAAGATGATCAATATATTATAATATCAAACGAACATCTGTCACCGCAAATAATTGCGATTTACTAAGAATCAAAGCTTGCCAAGGCCGGATTAAGAACCTATTGGGCCCTGGGGTTGAAATTTCATATGGGCCCTTTTGACAAAACATGCTTTACAAAGCTGCTCGCTACGCTCGAACATACATTTTTCTAACTATTTCACAAATTCACAATTGCATTATAAAATTATAAAATTGATAGGTAAATGTTATGTATGTCTATAAAGCTACTCATTTTATTGTAGTATAATAAAAGTTAATACTTCATATTTCATTAATTTAAATTCAAATTTTCATAGTAACTTTTAAATTTACTAACAGTATACTCATTTACAACAAATATCAAACAAAAACCATTTTATGAAATAATTTTTTTTTCTTGCTTTACTTGAAGCCAACTCTCTTAGAACTTCATTTAAGTCTAATGATTTTAACGAATCATTCTCAGAATATAAAATCATTCGTATGTCTAAGTTTACTTGGGTTTGACTGGTTATATACTTATTTTTCACTCTAGTTAATTGAGAAAAAACTCTCTCCGTACATAAATAACATTATTAACTATTGATGATATTATTGATACCAATGAAAATATTAAATAACAGTAAAATGCATCTTTTATACCACATAGTGCTTAATTTGTAGGTATTTACTATTTAGTTGTTTTCGTCCATAAAAAAATTGTTTTTAAAATAAGGAAAAACTTTTCTTTAAAATCACTAAACAATGTGTATCAGCTTAAAACTGTTTGGGCCCCTTTCATTTTGGTAATTGAGAGGGCCCCGAGGCTTCGTTCCTCCCCCCCTTAATCCGGCATTGAAGCTTGAATATAAGTTTTACATTGAAAGAAGATTAGCTAGCACTTGAGAGGATATTATAATATATTAATCAGGTGGTAAATGTTAATAGATCTTTATGTTATACAATTGCTAACCATTCAAATGTATCATTAGATATAAGCCTCGACGCCACTTGCAGTCACAGTGGTACACATTTTCCAATTAATTATATTATTTTAGTCTAGAACATGTCAAACATCATTAAAATGATTGATGTTTACAGTTATAGGTACCTACCAATTATTCTAAAGTTATCTAAATTATATTAATACAAATCTAGTTGTTCTAAGATCTAAAGGAAACTATAGTACAGGACACACAATACTTAATTATTTTTTTTAGTTATACCTGTGCCTGTGCATTAAGTTTCAAAGATTGACATGCACCTACCTATCTACCAATAATATTAAACAAAGCTGGTATAGTTTAATCATTTTTTTAAGTAACTTTTCTTGTTTAACTTTTAGAAATTAAAAGTGAAATAGAAAAAAAAACAGTTTAAAGGTTACAGCAAACAATCATTACCCGTGCACGTAGGTATTCGATGCGACCACGTGGAATCCGCCAAGCACTCAATCGAATTGACACCTGACATTTGAAAGCCCCAAGCACATTTGAATGCTGCTCGTTTGCCGTACGTGTCGTTGTACTCAACCATGATCAACCTGGAATCGTCTACGCTGATTGGCGGACACTTAACCATGATGCAATCCGGTGGCGAATTCGACCAGTCTCCTGTAAATAAATACAATTATAATTTATAATATTTATTTTTTCTTTTGTTATTAGAGACTATACAATCTGTACACACAGGCATAATAAGAATATGTGCTTCAAAAATTTAAAAAAGAAAACATGAATAGGTAGGGTGAGGGAAGAAACCATCCAGTGATAGCATTTACTTTCGCTTTTTATAATATCTAGGTATTTAGTTAGGTAATTCGTTTCCTGTTCTTTTTTTCTTTTTTTAAATTTTTAATGTTCGTTTAGGTTGAAAACCAAGAATTAAATTTAAATGTGTAATACAGGTAGTACATTTTTTTCCAGCCTTCAAATGATTTTGGTTGGATATTATTTTATTCTCAACGAAAAAAATTTCTGGAATTTACGGTTGTCAAGGAATATACGTTAATTATTGTCGATCTATCTCGTTTTATTATTCAGCATCTTTTTTTGTCCCTTTACAGCATTACCAAAAAGATATATCCCATCAGATTTTTATGAGCTGTACACGAATTGCAAATAAAAGGGTGATAAATGTACATTTGAATCCGTCCCACGGTTAGAGCTGAAGGGGAACTATATGCCGCGAAGGGGCCGCAGGGTAAAAACCACGATTTGATCGACGCGTCTGCAATGCGTTTTATTTTGCCCTGTCAAATTCCAAAGTTTCTACCACCAGCACGACCCTGCGGGGTTTCTTTTATTCCTCCTTTCATTTCGGGGCAAGACGGTTTGGGTATCCATCGAAAGGAGAGGGGGTGGGGTGATAAAGAAGAGAAAACCGATAGACGCGCGCTTTTCAGTGGTAACTGCACTCGATCAATCATTCACACGGCCCCAACTCCGCGGCATAAACTCCCTGTAAAGTTAAGTGGATTTGTGTTCGGTATGCCTGTATTATACCATTAAGTACCATTCAATCACCGAGCACACGTGTCGATGCTATTATTAAACCAAACGTTTACCCGAACCCCCTCCCCCCACGGCACGTTATGATGGTCTGCTGTCTATCATGGCCCAGCGGTGGTATTGCCATAAATGGTACCCACTCATATTTTTAACTTCTCTGTCCGTAACTTCCATATTTATCCATGGACACGTTTTATTATTGTGCAACAATACAATAGTCACATTGTGAAAAATACTGGTACACCTTTATTAAATCGATTCATCTACCTATCTCAACATAATATTATAATATATGTTTAATGTTTATATTAACAACAAGTTATAAATTTCGTGTTTGTAATACAGTCACAAAAACTCAGTTCATTATATTTCCCACTGATATTTATTACTTGATTCATACTTTAGATTTACAATTTACAATTTTGTAATTTATGTTGAAACATTTAAAATTGAATGAAATGATATTAAAAAAAATCAAAAAAATTATACAATTTATACTTTAATAGATATTTCAAATTTCCATACAAACTGATATTAATCGAAAAATGACTATATTTAGTTAACTTATTTAGATAAAATTTTCTAATCTGTTTTCAAAATTTAATAAATAATATATATATTTAATATTTCACACAAATGGAATGTATAATATACATAATTTAAATTTTTGAAATAAAATATAAGATGGATAAATAATAAATATGAGTAAAGTTTTCATTCTTATTTTTAAATTGTAAATCATTTCAAATAAATTACATATCGCATTGGAATAAAGAACACAAACAATTTCTTTATATTCTAAATTTTGAGTGATGAGTGTTATTGGTAGGTGGTGTTATAGCAGTAAAAATGATTCAATTTTCAATTTTTAAGTGGATTTCTTGTGAAGAAATTTGATCTTTTTTTTTTAATTTAATTTTTATACTAAACGTTATTGATTGTATAATTAATTCCACTACGTATATTGCTTAAATTGTAATTTTTATTTACAAAGATATTTTCAAAATAATTAGACTAATTTTTGAAAAATATTGTTTTTTCTGTACATAATGAAATTATGATATTTGTTCACATAGTTTTACTTATAAGTAAAATAAATGAATAACAGCAAGTATTATTGTAATAATACGACATGTAATATAAAAATAACTATAAGATAAAAGCAATTTTTTTGGGTCAAAAATTAATAATCAATAGAAAAATATAAGTATTACAATACCTATTATAATAGAATTATATAAGTTAAATAACAAATTTTCTTAGAAATTGAGGCTGACTCTCAACTCCTACTATTATAGGTACACTTGTTTAAGAAATGAAAATTAACTGCCTGAATATTAAATTTACATAAAACAGTGTTTATTTATGTAAATTTAATATTCATCTAATTAAAAATTATTCTGCAAAGTTGTAGCATACAAGATAATACTATTATGGTTGGTTAATTTTTTTTTATCAAACAGATAAACTTAATATTATTAATACCAAAATGTAAAACAACACAAATAAAAATAATAATTGTATTTGTTTAGATTTTTTTCTTATATTATCCTATATTCATTTCTGTTTATTAGAAAAAGATTTTTTTCTTAATTAAGAAATACATTAAGTAGGTAGGAAGGACATCTTGCAAGTGCAAAGTACCTCTTCGTAGCGCGTAATCCTGATAGGACCATAAAAAGGTAGGTAATAAATATGTTATATACAGTGTTTGGCAAGTTCCTTATAAAAAGGAATTCGTTCCGTTTCTTGTTATTTTTTTTAAAAAAAAGGAATTTTTGCCGTTCCTCGTTCCTTAAAAAAAGAGAATTCGTTCCTTTGGAAAATGAACAAGTTACTTTTTAGTTCAAAATAAATTAAAAATTCTTATTTAATCATTTATTTTTTTTTCATATTATACATACTTCTCTAATTTTAATTTTTAATATATACCTACAAGTAGAGGGTACATATTTTATAATTTTATTTTGAGATTTTCTTCAAAATTAAATTGTTAGCCGACATATGACGACTGTCTAATCGTTTATTGTTATAAATAATTATATTTTATTTAGGTACATACTCATTTCTATATAAATTATAACTTATAACTTATGAGAAATATTAATAAAATGACTAATAAGTAATAACTAATGATTAACGATTAGATAATGAGTGTCGATACTCAATAACGATAACTAATTGGAAATAAACATTTACACATTAAAACAAGTCATAATTTCAATAATTATATACATAATATCTGTGTATTGTGTAAACTATGGGAACTAGAAAGGAACGAACAATTTTGTTATTATTCCTTAAAAAAAAAGTATTTTCTTCTTTTATTTTTTCCTTCTTTTTTTATTAAAAATAAATTCGTTCAACGTGCCGTTCTTTAAAAACGAATTCGTTCCAGGAATCTGCTGTTCCTTTTGGACCTCGTTCCTTCCAAACACTTGCACTGGTTAGCTTTAATAACAATAATACACCTTATTTGTTTTTAATTACAATACGATGTTTAATTTTTTTAAGCAAAAACATAATATACAGTACCTATACATTAAGATTCATAAAATGTTCAAGAAAAATAGTGTAGGCTGCGGTTTTCATGTAAATCATCCTTGAAAATATTGCAAAGGTAATAATTGGATTTGAGTTTACACTTTACAGCATAAAGAAATATTACCACATGTTTTAGAAGCAAATTTAGTTTAAAAAAAGTTTGTGAGTTGAAATGTTATATTGTACTGTTTTCAGCTTAAATGCTAAATAAATCCCTAGAACTCAAAATGCATTGTAGGTAGTATTATTGTTTCATTAATAAATTACTTTTTTACAATTCAACGGTAGGTAATTAATTAAATGCATATATTATACATAAATAACTTTAATAGTATATATATTATGCTGTATAAATGTATAATACTACTTAACAGTTTCTACTAGTTTTATAATAGTTATATAAATGATTGCATGTGTGGTACATTCAAATTTCATAAGCTCGTGAAAGTTTAGTTATTAAACTAATAATCAATTATACATAGCTGCATTCAAATTTTAGAGGCAATAAGTTTGTAGTAACGTTTCTATAATAATAACGAAGTAGGTACCTATTTATATCGTTAATTAATAATCATTCACATTTAGGATTAATTAGGAAATATTATGGAATTAATATGGAATATTTTCTATTGTTTATAGTTATATGGTTGTACCTACCTAGTAGTACCTACAATTATTATATTATACAGTTATTGAATATTTTAATTTTCATTATACATCTTAAACAGAATATTGATTTAAAATAATACTCCCTTAAATATTATATATTCAATGGACATTCAGTGTTAAAAAAATCATAAAGTTAGTTTTTTATTTTAAATCTCGAGTAAACAATCAAACATAAATTTATAAATATCATTAAACCTTATAGGAATGCACGAGATACATTTTTCATAGGGTTATATAATAAGGACGCCGCATATCCATAATAAATTGTTTGTTTAAAACTGTTTCGATTGGGTAAAACCCACCTGGGCTATAATCCTAGTTAAAAAACAATATTTTCATCGTTAAAATGAGAAACATTTGTCCATGCAATATCATGTTTTTTTCGATATCACTTGAAAATGTATTATATTATTATTTATTAAACATAGGTAGGTCATAGCTACCTAAATATACGTACGGTTTATGAGTTTCTGTATTATGGAGTGTGTTTTAACCAGGGCTATTGGATTTATTGAGTCTTTACGTACATCAAATTAATTAATTCTGAATTAAATATAAGTTTGAATCAAATTCATGATATCGCCATTATAAATATGAATTTGTGTTTTACGTATAGTAGACATTAGTGTGCAAATAAATGCCTAACATTTTTTTTTTTATTACATATTTGGGGAAAAAAATTATGGATTTGACATATTTTGATACCTATTTGTATAATATTGAAATATGATATTTTGGTACAAAAATTCCATCAATTTTATATAATAATATTTCTAATAATTGTACATGTAATTGTATTGTTATACATTTTTTTCTATCTTTTTAGTTTTTAGGTACATAATATACCTAATAGGTAATAACTTTTTTAAAAATATTTTACGCATATCGTTTATTGATACGGTTCAAACCATTTAATCGTTATTATGAATCTTATTTAAATTCTTTGTTCTGTGAAATCGTTGTTGAATATTACCTTAATTTTTAATGCATATCGTCGGCTTAGACGCAATACCTCGTATATCAAAAAAGGTACTTATTAGAAGGTACATTTTGGAGATACGAGGCATTGCGTCTTAGCCGAAGATATGCTTAATTTTTTTAGTATATTAAATTGACGGGCTTGGGCACTACTCAAATGAGTAGCCACTGATGCAGATTACTTTTATGCAGTGTTAATGTACGCACTTATTATAGAATGTATACATATTATATTATTAGCAGCTAATTTATCTCTGTTTAATACCGTAGCGTCTTTACGTATTTTCTGCATGTACGAATGTAATACTGTTTAATAATATACCATTTCGTCGCCAACGTACTGTAGGTATAGTACATTGTAGTAAACTTTATAATCGTACAAGTTTCGAGTAAGTTAGATTCAGCCACGTCGCAAATCCATAAAATCAGGTATATAGTTATTATCGCCGAGACGATGACTTCGTTGTATTAGGTGCATCACCAACGTGATTTCGGCTAAAGGAAATACACTTGCTATATAAAATATAAAATTGCCTATTTATGAGGCGGGTCATCCAACGTTTATGGTCAGCAAACTTTTTCGTTAAAAAACATAGATATTTATTTAAAACCATCCAATTATTCGCATTATTTGTTGTTACAAAGAACAAGGGTGTCTGTTTGTGAAATATGTTAAGTAGTGTTATTGTATTGGGTCAGATTTATTAGCGAAAAGTGCAAGTCGCAAACTCGAATTGTTAGCTTATAAATAATTTTCATTTTTGTTTTTATGAATAAATGATTATATATGGATTTTATTCATTGGTCGTCTGTGGACGCGTTGCAAATCGAGAGGTAAATAAATGTTGGTCGGGATAAGTTGTGTGGACTTATGGTTAACTGCGTGTCAATGTATAGGTACCATCAATCCGATGCGGTTTTCAGATGATTCGTATGCCAACCATTATTTACATTATTACACATTTACCGAAGATATATAATACACTATTCGGTGGCAGATCTGAAACTTGACTATCGGGGGATTACAATTTTCCAACATAGCTCTAACACTGGAGGACCGTTAACGCACTTATTGATCTTTTTTTAATAGTAGTATACTATATAGATTATAGATAATGCTTATTTGACAGTTTTTTTATTACACAGATACATAGGACCGATACCACATAACTGTAAATATAAGTTAAAAAAAAAAAACAAAAACCCAACTTTAAGGAATGTCGGATATTCACTTATTCCTCCCCTCAAATACTTATGACACTAATGTTGTACATAGTAGGTCTATCGTCACACACACACACACACCACACACACACACACACACACACACACACGGCCAGAACTAACAAAAACGCACAAAACACTCAAGTGTGTGTGTGTGTGTACCATACGTGTGCATGTGACACACTACACGAATTCGTCGTAAGGTATGCAAAACACGGAAAACCCATAACGGTGACTGCGGCCAGGAAAAGGAGCAGCCAGCGGCAGCAGGAGCAGCAGTAGACACTAGAGCGTTGTGCACGGTTTATACATACAAACACGTCGACGTTGCGTATGCAAAATATGTATACATAATATAATAATGTGCGTGTGTTGGTGGCCTTAATAATAATAATATTTTATCGCACACCTCCTCACCCGTATTATAACATTATTATAAGCAAAATCATTACCATACGAGAATGGGTCCGTCGTCGTCGCACGTCGAGCAGCGGAACACTTTGGGTAGGTAGTCGGTTGGTCGTCCGGTCCGTGTGGTGCATAATATAATGTGTATAGGGTGCAGTAAGTTATCTACTAGTATTTAACCACGGCATCACGAAAATTATATATGGCATGGACGAGTGGATTGAGCAAGGATTGGTAAAGTGGAAAGGTTAAATTATATTTTATTTCCGTTATCATATCACTTTTAATATAAGTGTATAGTTAGGTATAGGTACCATCTTCATGTATACAAAGGTAATACAAATTGTGATTCATATAATATATAATATAAATTTAAATATGACAACAGAGAAAAAAATTTAATTACAATCATTTTAGTTTTACCGATATTCTTGCATCAATCTTTGAGGAAAAATGATATCGAATGACTGAACAATTTGGTGGTAAACTGTATACTTGTTAACTAACATAATCTACCTAAGAGACAGGATCTTCATTTCTTAAAGTACAACAATAAGTTTTTAATATTTATGGCTAAAACTGTGAGAAATAAACTGAATACAATAATAAAGAAAAAAAGAAAATTTAAATTTAATCAATTTAATTAGATAACTTAGGTAGTTTTTTTTGCAAAAATTTTAATTTAATACATTTTTAATTTTTATACTTACATTTTTACTTACATTTTTAATTACAAATTTATTTTGTATGTAGGTAGATTTTAATTTTAAATCAGGTCCCTCAGGTACTCAATACAAATATTCATGATGTGTATATATTATCAAACAATTAGTATGCATGCAAAAACGTATTTAATTAATGGGCATTTTATTTAATGTATATTTAAATATATTTACCAACTCATAGACATACAGTAGCAGTACCTACAAAACATAATGTATTAAATGCAGGAGCAAAGGGACAAGAAAATCCAAACAGTTTAGAAAAAGAAATATTTATGATGGAAATATTATTATACTCAAGTATGACCAAAACCTCGGTGGCAGATACCAATTATTTATTTTTAAAAGCGATTATGTGTTGATATTTGTAAGTCCCTCACAATAATTTCTTAGTGGCCTAGTAAAAACAGCAAACTATGAAGATTTAACAACTACATCGATATAATATGAAGATTTAACAAATTTAATTACTGAAAAAAGAATGTTTAGGAGACTCGCGTCAACCGCAACCTCTCCGTGGGTTCTCTTGCAGGGTGACGCTAATATAGGAGTATAAGGCGAAGTTCGGGAATCGACAAAATGTGTGCTGTAAGTCAATTCGTACTTGCCAAATAAACTCGGGAGTCGATTAATACATAAGGTAACTCACCCACGGACAGAAGATAATATATCTACCTAGCTCGATTTATACGGTCAACAAGAGGGTGGGGGGGGGCTATTTATAGCCCACTAGTCGTCCCTGAGCACCTCAATATATTTAGGTACATACCTGAATATTATACAGCGTACTGCAGTTACTACAGTATTACAATATATAGACACACATATTATAATATGTGTTATGTGTATGTTATAGTGAACGGTCACTATCAGAGGCCACCTCATAGATGTAAGTGATCGTCTACACCTACTGCCTACACCCTTTCGTATGTACTCGCTAACAGGAATGTTTTTCCCACACAATACTGTTTTCTTTCTGAAATAACGATATTGCGTAGGTACCTATAGTTGTAGCCGTCGTCAATCGCGATTTCTTACGGTGGTAAAACGTACATTTATATAGAACGTTCCGTTTCGTACGGTTTAAGGCCACATATTCGCGTTAAGGTCTCAGCCAACTGAGAATTTACTATTTAGTTGTACAATACAATGTGACTTTTTTCCCATAACGTTTTTATCCATTACGTCTGAGTAATAGTAGCTATAGCAGTAGTACTGGCAGTATAGTAACTAGTAATAGTTGTTGGAATTCCGAAAGTCACACGTGGCCATAACGATGGTTTGTAAATTTAATACTAGGCACCCCCATATCAAATGATATTTCAATTTAGTCGAATTCAACATAATATTTAAATAGTTTTTGAGAAAATATAAGCAAAACGTTCATCGGAAAACCACGATAAATAGACATGTAATATTCATTATTTAATACCCAAAAATAATATATTTTGGAAAATAACCATTATTCATTTTTAACTGTTTAGGTATGAACACGAACATTTCACCAATATATATAAAAAGGTATATTTTATTTTCATTGTATTATGCAGATGACGACGTAATAATATATGTTCAAAAATAAATACCTCTTTTTGATAATTTTTTTTATTTTATGCGCTTTTGAAAAGTTGTGGTTTTTCTGGTTTTTATTATATCTTATTTAATTTTTATTTCTTTAACTTCAGAATTTATTACGATACATTGTATGATCATTTATATTATGCTATTAAAACTATAAACTTAAAAACGGTTTTTTATACCTATTCATCTAAAATAATTATTCCAACCATGAAGAAATGTAACAATAAATTATACATTAGTGAATTTTTTACGATAGTATAAATTACTCATATAATATAGTTTTGAGGGTTAAGACTTGATATTTTAATAAAAGTGAATGGTATATTTCTTAAATGTTTGAATTGATTTGTACATCATCCTCAAAACATAGAATTTTACGATTTCTGCTTTTCAAGAGTTTTCTATTATAACTAACAACTTGACGCAGGCTTACACCGAGGAGTAAATTCCGATATAATCCTGTTTTATTTTTTAATTTAATATTATTCTGATCAAAAATGTAGGGTCTATGTTTTCTTCGAAATACCCCTTTTGAGACAGTAAAAGTACTTTAAAAGCTATACAGTCTAGACGGAAATATCTATGCTTGGTATTTATCAAAATTGCAATTCCAGAGTTGTCTTAATAAAACGAAGCTTTAGGTTTATCTTATGCAAAGTCTGATTAATTTAAAATAATGTGCTGTTATTTTAGTGACAATTTGAAACTACGCAACACACACGTTTAATATTTTAAAAGTTAATTGATTCATAATTACTGCAGAGAATGATTTAAAAGTGAGGAAACAATCACAAACCAGAATATTCAGATTGTTGTTATGGCATTCGAATATTATAATTTTGGAATATTTATAATATTTTATGTTATATTATATGTTAATAATTATACATATTTTGCATTAATCCATGAATTATTTGGTATAATAAAATATGATAAAGCAATAATAATTATATGGCGATAGTATATCCATAACATAATTACTTTGATCTTTATGTTTACACCGACATCAACGTGACATAATATTTTGTTAATCTAATAAGAAATTTGAATAAGTATATCGATTACACAACATTTTTACATTTTATTCATTCCAAGCTAAGTGATTAGTTTATTTTAGTACCTATAATATATCTTTGAAATAAAAAGCCTCAACCACATAATAGATGTATACATTTTTTTTTTTTTTATTAAGGTTAAAGTTATGTTAATTTATCGTGTCTTTTTAATCTTCGGAAAAAAATCTTTTATGGGGTCTGAGAAGATTTATCTTATATAACACGTATCGTATAGCACACATAGAGGGGAGAAAGAGAAATACAGAAAACTTTAATTGCGAGGGTCGCATAAGAGTTTAATTAAAATTCCACCGACTACTGTTTGAGATGTACCTACTATTTGCCTTTGGATACGAGCTCACTTTTTATTCCTTTGTTGATATTATTATAAGGTTGTTTTTTTTTGCTATCCAAAAATAGCAACACAATTTTATTAAAAATAACTAATAAGTCATATTATTGTTTAATAACAAATTGTATGGGCACTGTACAAATAATTAATAAGAAATACTATTATAAGCTGATACATTTCTAATGAGTTATTAAAATTGTATAGGTAAATAGGTTTCACATAAGTATTGTCAGATAAATGCATTGTAAATATTTTCGTTGCACCATCATGGTACCTATTTTAAATGCATTATTTCACATTTTTTATATTTATGAGAGGATACATATACACTGAAATAATATTGAAGTTATAAAAAAATATTATACATTTTTTTTAAATTTCATTCCAATTCATTAATATGGATAAACTAACTCTTGAAATAATGGTACTCATTAAATCATATTTTCAATTAGGTATAACAATCTACACTATTAACTCTTCTCAGAACAATAATACCTAGTATGTAATTAAAGTATTATAAACATAATATTTCTACCTTACTCAAAATGAAGTAATTATAAATTATTTGTATTCAATTTATCATGAAAATGATGTATACTCCTACACTTTATAATAATTACTAAAAACGATGAAATGTTCGAATTCTACCACTTTTATATAAAAATGAAGTATTATGATTTTTTTCATACGAAATATAGTTAATTCCTACTGACTAAAATAACACACAAGAATAATTTATTTCCATTGCCATTAAATACAACAGTTACCAACATATTTTGATTTGCCAACTGTTGTTAAAAATATATAAATTATATAGTTCCTCCCAGTTGTGGATTTTCAAAATGTATGTGGTAAATGCACAAAATATGTATAGTTTCAGTTTTAAATGTAACCTACCTTAAAAGTTCCCTATCAAATTCATTAATTAACATATAATTGATATAGGTATAGGGATTTATTTACAACATATATTTAATAAATTTAACTAAGTATTTATTTAGATTTAGCCTGTTTTGTAGGATTTAAGTCTTATGGATGGTCAAGTGTATTAATTAATGATTTCAAAAATAATTTAATAATATAATATAGGTATATGATATCACTCTCAAGTGTCTTTCCTGTGAATTACTCAAGCGATCCTAATCAACAAACCCATCCTCGTTTTACCCTTGCAGTTTATTCAAAGTTTTGGTGGGCGTTATCTTGTGTTTGACATGGGACAGAAATACAGAATAATAGTATACAAGTTTTACTCGACCGTTGTGTTTGTGGCTAAATGTTAATCAGGAGTAGGTATACAAAGTACATAATAGGTACCTATCTTATTAGTTATTTTAAGAATTTTACCAGGGTAATTTAAATTAAATTAATTTTCATCAAAAGTACTATTTAATATCAATATAACTTATATGCTATTAATTCAAATATAAGTTTTTCAAACATTAATATAAGCACACAAGTATATTATTTTTAGTTGGGGGACGGAGTGGCCGAGCGGATTCGATTCGGTTCGGTTCCGATCTCTGTTCGAATTGTAGTTTGTATAACTTTGTAGTACTTTTAGTTAATATTATAGGTACCTAGCTAAACAAATTTGAATATGTTGAAATCGTTCAATATTTATATGATTGATAAGAATTTCGGTAGGGGGACATTGGGCAATGAGGGGACATCGTAATATATATTTATTTAATGTATAAAATTGATAATATTTTTAAATTTGTAGCTTCCTTGGTTGTCTGACATTGCTGACATTGTGTGGACAAAATTTGAAAGGAAAAAATAGATTTTTAAGTGAATTACAGGTCATCAGACATTTAGCGTCCCCACTTCAAAAAAACTGTATTAAGTATATATTTTTTGGATTTTTTTGGTGACCGTATGAACACTTAGCTATACAAATTTAACATTTTATAAAATTTAATTGCAAATTTTCGTGATTTTGACAAATTTTGTCTAAATTTGAACATTAAATATTTATAAAAAAAAGTCGTTAGTGTTTTCAAATAGCTATAACAACTAAAAAAATAAGATATTTGTTAGGTTTTTTTTTATTTATGAAGAACCTTATATTCAAGCTATTTAACCCCTCAAAAATTGTGCCGAGTTAGTACTGGTTTTGGGTAAAAATGGCACTTTTTTTCTGGTTATTTTTAAAAGTAGATACTGGACATTTTTGACTTTTGACAACCAAGTATCGATTAGATCCAATTTTGAATTTACTACCAGAAACCACCCCACGAAATTGAAAAAATAATTATTTATACTATTTAGTATTTATACTTATAAAGGTGATGACAGGCAGAAAAACACATATCATTGAAACATCAATACATTTATCACTCCGATCAGAATCTAAAAATAATATGAATATTGAAGGCACAAAGAGACTGACATTTAAATATAATAAAGATTAAAATTATATTATAATTAGACAGTAGATACGATTGAATCATACATTTTTTATTACATTACAAAATGTATACAATACAGTAAATAGTGTAGTATTGTGGTTAAACCATTTTAAAATATTATTTTATCTTTTAAAAATATTCGGAATATCACTGTGTGATTTTTAATTAAACTTAAGTGAATTTTAATAATTTATTATGGTTTACATTTTTAAACGAAAAGTTTGCACTCACGATTGTACTATAATATGTACATTGTACAGTGTGGAAAACTGAAAACAGTGTACACCGATTGTGAATTTACTAATATGTTTCAAAACAATAATGGTAACTTAATAGTTGTTTACAAGTTTATCACTATGATTTCTAATTACATTCAAAACTTACTAGTAGCGTCCCCACTGTTTAGAATAAGTATAATAACATATTGTACAATAATTGTACAAGACGTGCGCCTAATTCTACAGATTTGAATGGATAATATATTATAACTTTGGTCAAACATTCCGACAATCTTAACATAACTTGACACTCTGTCACCAAAGCTTAAATGTATACAAAATATAACAATTCTGGTTTATGTGTGTTGATTATTATTTTTTGTACAAGTATTTGTATAGTTTTACTTTATTTTCATCGGTAGAGCTATTTAACATATTTCAACACTGCCAAATTTACTTCAGCAGCATAATTATTTGCCAAATATTGTGGAAGGTTTGGAGAAAATCAGAAAACATGGAGAAGCCCCTTGGAATTGGCCCCGAATTTTAGTTATTTATTTATTTTTGGATTGGATTATAATATAAATATGTTTATTCCACTTTGAGGTCTATAACTTTTGAGTAAAGCTTCCCCTCGGTAATATCAGACTGGTAAATCATTTACAAATGTATTAATTTATTTTCAAATTGTAAAAGCTAATTTTTCATTATTTTAAAAATGACAACATGATTTCCAAATAAATTGGTCTTGGGAGGAGGCAATAATAGATTTACAGATTTACTTTATGTAGGCACGTTTATAGATGAATGCTTTAATAACTTGTTCATTTAAAGTCATTCCTATTTTCATTAAACCTATCTATTTTTTTGCTATCCATTTAATTTTCTGAGTGGGTAGTTTATTCAACAATGTTATGCTAAAAAATATATATTACATACTTTTTTAACTTGAACTTTAATATAATTAAAATAATATCTATTACAATTCATTATTTTGTTTATGTCAATATTTTCTTTTAATTTCTATAGTAAAAATACCATTAATTTAATAGAAGTAATAATTTAAATAGTTAACACACCATAATATGACGTATGAAACTGTGTAAGAATAATATTCCAATCTCCACATCTATAACTTAGGTACTATTGTACAAATTAATATTATATTTTGCAGTTACAAAATTAATCTCTATTGACTGATTTATCCATAATATATTTGTGCAGTTTGTATCTAAAAATAAACAGCTTTATGCTTTAGATGTAAATTACTAATTCGTTAATAAAAATTAAAAATGTTTGGGAATAGGTAACCCATCTCCTGTATAGTTTGTGTTCATTGTACTTCGTCATAAGGTGCAAGAAACTATATAATGTATGTGTTAAATTTGAATTCAATAAATATATTAGTACAAATATATATTTTAACGTGTAGAATAGTGATATTAAGCTAAGGAAATGTAATGCTAAATATTTTCCATAATATTATAAACCATTACACTTTGATTTTATGAATCTAAAAATAGATCAACCAAGGAATATTTATAATAACGAGGTATCTACCTAGAATATTTTGAAGATTGGAAATTGGAATAGTGTAATGAAACTTCAATGTTGCTTAAACTATAAAACAATAACTATTGTTGTTGAACTTCATAGTATATTTTAAGACTCTTGTTCGAAGTCAAAATAATACTAGGTAGTAAAAGGCTTTTATGAGAGGATCTGCCTGGTACATTATTGTGTCAATGGTATTTTCTTTTATGTAGATAATAATAAACGTTTAAATGCATAATTAAACTTATGAATTATTAACAACAAAATATGTTAATATCAATATAAACAATAGTTAATTCAAATGGGTTTTGCGAACAAAGTTTAAAACATTACAAATTTCAAACTAGTTGCTTAATAGTTATAACTTTATTAGGTATTTAAAGTGAAGATGTGCTGAGACTCCGTAGAGTAGTATAGTGTCACTGGGTTACCCCGCAAAATGTTGGTCTACAGAATGGTTGGTCCGCTCATTTGAACTTAAATTTAAAATAATTAAAACCAATTAACTAACCTAACCAATTCTACTTTTTAGGATGATCCTGATCTTGATAGTACTTACATGCGTTATTAGATTTGTATTTTCAGTTTAAAAATTATTTAAAAATTGGATTCAAATTTTTAGTCAATAAATATTTTAGTTTAGGCATTTTTAATAAAACTATTTATAGACAATATTTTTAAACTCCAAAATAATTTATTTATTTTATTCATGATGTATGATTTTGATATGAGTATTGGTATATATTTAACAAAGCAAAAGGACTTTCTTCAATGATTCATTAAATAATCGACTGATGAATAATTTCAATTTATTATATTTTAAATAAAATGTAGATTAAAATCGAAAATTAAAAATTCTTGGTAAGAATGAATATAAAATTACAATTAATATTTGTTTCAGCTTATTTATAGTAATATATAAAAAAAAAATAAGTTTCAACAAGACTTTTATAAATGTAGGAAATATTTAAGTGGTAAAGAATGAAAAAGTTACAATTTTAAATTGTTATTAAACGAAACTAGAAAAAGTTGACTTAACATTATTTAACTATTTTAAATTATTATCTTTTACAAATTATTCGAATACAATATTTTTTATTTCAAAATTTATTTTTAAAAATTTTAAACTTGATATTTATAAATTAAAACATTGTTATTAATTGTTTTAAAACATTTTAAATAGGATTTAATCATTAATACTTTTTTAATGTGAGTCTGAAATATTGAAGATTAAAACTCAAGCGGTGGAAGACATCTGAGCCAAAATGAAATAAGAAAAAAAGTCGCATCTTACGAAAGCTCCAAAATCCTAGGTATCCTTGTGACACGATTAACAGATTTATTATTGACAACTTTTTACAAGATCGAAGTTTTTAAATAACTAGGTGCCCATAAAATATTAAATTTGGACCAATAACGATATGTAATTTTGCACCTTTGGCGCTTATGTCATACAGCCTACTTAAAAGTATTTGTGTTATATATTCATATCGTAAGTCGTTAGTTAGTCTATTTAATTGAATTATTTACATTATCTTCTACCTACTTATCGATTGTTTTATTACTGTAAGGAGAAAAAATGTTGTAAAATTGAACATAATGTGTTTAATTTTATGTTCAAGTTTTAAACACATTATGTTCAAATTGATAAAAATTTTTCCCCATGCCATATTAAAACAATCTATAAGTAGCTAGGAATTTTGAAAGATTTTTGAATGTTTTGTGACATACAATATCACGAGTCTGGCGTTTCTAGAGAACATTAGGTTTATGTATATTGCGTTTACCTACGCTGAGTCATATCTAATATAATATTATAAGTACTCTACATCGGGAATACCTACTATAGTAAATTATTATAGTATCAAAACGTACGGTAACCGTCATTATGTAAATCGGCAATAATTCCCTACTAATTAATATGTGACTACGATACGAAATAACATTAAAAAAATTCTGCAGATAGGTTATGGTTACCTATTGTGAGCAGTTTCGTATGTCACTTCGGTGGACGTCATCCGGCACACCGTTGCGTTGCAATGGCAACTCGGCGATCACAGTATACAACTCACGAACGGCTGGTCACGACAAAGTTTGCAAGTTGCAGTTGTATAAATATGTTATTATGTACTCGTACACACAAAGGCCCCAACCACTCCGCCGTTTTGTGTTTAAACGTAACGCGGTGTTGCTGAACCGGCAATCGATTCCGTTTCGAACCAATAAATATTAACGGCTATCTTAAAGCGTTATTATATATACACACCCTAAAGTTAACCTATTTCACCCGGTCCCTTACATATCTCAATACAGCATCAACCCTAGCTGTGTGTTCAAGCCGCAGTTGTATGGTAGCATCAGCAGCAGCCGTTCCGGTTATTCAATCTCGTTTACCCATCCCCTGCACCGACGTCCCGCCGTAATATTATTATAACGGTCGAATTCAATTGTAATAATAATAATAATAATTGTTATTATGCGAACGTCTCGAGTAATTGTGAATGTTATTTATATAGACCCGACCGACAGTGGCATTTAAATAACACTGTAAGCTGGAAATCAACCATTTAAACGGGTGGTCGACGGTCACCGCCACTGGTAATATTTAACGTATGCGCTTGTGTCTGTGTATGCCGATAAAATATGTATGTTATAATAAAATCAATTAAAAAATAAGATAGACTAAAAGATCATTACATAATTGACCTCATTAAATAAATAAGTACTTTAAGGAATATGCCGAAATGTATCAATGATTAATAATTTCAATCAACCCATATAGTTCTAGATAGATATATTATCTACTGAAAAATAGCAAGTTTGTATAGTTACTCCTAAGTTGTCGCTCACTGGCTCGAGTTTACCGAAGAGCCTTCACTTTCTTTTCTTTCACTAGGACTTTTCCCACTCTTATCTTTAAATATATACTCCATTAAAAAGTTTTTTTCCTTTTTCAATACTATATATTATTATTCTGTAGTAACTGACATATTGTGTTTTACCTCAATATTCTTCGTAAGCCACATATTATTGAATGACGTATTATTATTACTCTTTTACAATAGTTATTATTTATTTGGATTGGTTATTACTGGTGTCAATTTTTTTTTTTTTTTAATGTGTGACATACGTTTTCTTAAAGAATATTAGAATGCTGCTGTATTGTCAAGTGCAGAGTATGAGTGGTCACGATTTCGATTAAATCATTTATCAATAGTGAATAAATATAAAACTAATGTAGGCACAATTTTATTTTCTGAGCCTATTAAAAGTATCTTGTAAATATTAATAATAGGTTTAACTAAACAAATATGGCCTACGTTTTTTATAAATATTTTTGGATTGACGGCTATGTCTCCTCAATATGCCATAATTATAACCTATATGTGAATATTTTCAATGTACACGTTGATATCTATGACCTCATTTAATATTCTAGAATAGGAATTACATACTATTTTATAATGTGTAAAAACTAAAAACCGTTCAAGAAATAATTAAAAAAATTATTCATCTAGGACACTCATGGAAATGTATGGTATTAAAGTTATTAATTTAACAATTTGCTTGAGGCTTGCCAAGACAAAAAAATAAAAAATATATTCACCTGATTAGTAAATAATTTCAAATATGAAACTTAAAAGTGCATTTCATGTCGAGGTTACCAACTTGATAACGAAAACACCGAAATAAAAAAAAAAAAAAAATGAAACAAAATTACTTGACATGAGAGTTTGAGTATTAGGTAATAATATAAGACCTTTTTATTATATTAAAAGTACAGAAACTACGCACAGGTGCTGTAGCCTGAAAAGTTGGTAAAATAATATGTCACAGCCTGACAGTCACATTAATGATAGGAACTTAACTTTATACAGATAACGGTCGTTCGGTGGTATCACATTAACAATATGTACGATTACCATACTATATAGTATATTACAGACGATGCCTACGATCATAAAATGATATGATAATAATGACAGGTACCTACTGATAATAATGATAATAATAGGTGAACATTTACAAAAGACTCTCACCTGCACTAATAATATTTACTATGTAAAATATGTCCCATGTAGAAGTGACTGGCTGGAGTCATAGAATAGTACATCTACCTTAAGTTATGAAAAAAAAATCCTTTTAAGTTTGGGTCTACATTTTTTATTTTTTTAGTTATGGTTACTTTAAATTTTTTTAAACAAACCGAACATTTGCTGATGTATCTTCGAAACTTTTCAAAAATGTATCGAATTTTTTTTTATTTTAAAGCTTTTTATTGTGCTGTCAACTAACATACAATCAAACTAGAAATGTACAAGCTAAGCTAATTGTATATTAAATTAAACAAAGTAGAATTCTGTAGAATAATAAAATCAAAATAAACTGATGAATTAAATACTGGTGTTATTTGGTGTTGTTTTCGATTTATTTTTAAAAATGTTAATTTTTTCAATTTTTTTAAATTCATAAAAATAATTTGTAAATTTCTGATTTGATTGTGTATGTTTGTTGATAGCATAGTAAAATAGCATAAAAATAAAAATAAGCTACGATAAAAATCAAATGTGTGGTAAGTTCAGTTTCCTTAAAAAAGCTGAATTTGCCATAACTATAGAATCAAAAAAGTTGGACCCCCTTTAATGTTTTTAAAGGGGTTTTTTTCGTAACTTAAGGTGTACTATCATATGCCATCCGTCGGTCACTTCTCTACAGTATACATTGTATAAAAAAATTTAATTTAATAAATCAAAAAATTGACAACACAATCTCCTACGGGATGCGAGAACTCTATAAAAATATAAATATATCACCATTACGTAATTTAATCTTAACCTGGAAAATGTACCTCAATGGTATTTTACCCCCCTCCTTTCCACCTAAAAAATATCACCTAGTGAATATTGGCTCACAGATGTGTTTTGTGAGCATATGCAGTTAACAAAAGTATACCCACAGTGAATAACCCACCACCCTTATTTTATTTATTAAAAAAATGTAATTAAAAATATATTTTTAACTAACATTAAATATTTCATAATGGCTTTAACGTCTACGTGATTGAGTATTTAAATAAACCATTAACCACTTAAAGTCCATAGAAATTAATTATTATAGTTAATAAATAAACGTTCCTGGGACATCAGTAATAATTTATTTGGAAAGCACATGCAGTTGCAGTACTTGATAATCTGTCTGGGTGCCACTGCAGTACCTAGTGAGTATTTACTTCTTTGTAGCTACAGGATCGGCTAAATGTCACTAGTGAATATTTCCTCCTTTTAAAATGTTAGCTCACGGTAAATATTTTAGTGACGTTACTGGGGTAAAATATATCCTGATAAAATTTTACCAGGGAAAGGCATCTAGACTGGAGATATTTGTCATGAACATTTCAGGGAGGAAATAAACGCAGCCACATTGGTTTGTCTGAAAAGCCTTGGACAGCTCACCACATAGTCCTGGATTTTGTTTTCTTTGTGTGTATGTCGTGCGGGACAATATGCAGGATGAAAAGAAAAATCAGAAAAAAAAACAGTTAGCGTTTACAGCACGTGAGTAATGGGATCCGCGCAGTGTCCATATATATTGTGCATCATCAATAAAACGTTAAACGCAGTGAGAATGAGAAGAGCATAATTAATTGTATTTAAGGGCTTGGTGGCCAAAATGTGGCTGCTGGCGGTGATACAAATGTATACACCTAACATAAACGTTGGGAACAATATTATAAGGTTCAGGGAGACAGTGAATCGAATCGGGAAAATGCTCATGAGATGGGGTTCATGACCTCAGATTATTAATGTATTTAGAATAATCAACCACGATTATTCGATATTACTATTAAATTTATATTATTTAATTTATAAAACACAACATTAAGTAAAACAATTTGTTTTTGTTATTCGTATAATATTATTATAGTTATTGTAAATTTGAAGTGTTATTGATCAATTATATAATGCACCTACCTACTAAATATAAATTATATTCATCAGTTATTTGTATTAATTGTATACAAACATAAGCTAGTTATGCATATTTGACATGAATAAAATATGTAAAAGTAAAAGACATAAGTATTATTTTGTACCGCCAAAAACCGACATCACGGTTAGGTAGGTATCTACACGATAATAATTCGAATAAAAATAATAATATTTATAATATATTGTTACAATCTTAGGTTAGGCTCACCCCTATTTTTGATAACGAGTACGGAGCTCTGTTGAAATTAACAAAACACGTTTTGCTATCAGAACACGCGAACGATCATCCACTCAGGGGCAAGTGTTAGCGTGTCACAAATTATTATAACAATTTAATATAATATTATTACGTTGTATACGCGTAGATATATTATCGTAAACGGCAGTCCCGAAGTAAGCGTTGCCCAGAAAGTCCATGTGTGTGTGTGTGTGTGTGCCCTCTCGCTTGGAGCGTCGAAACTTATTGTTTCTGAAAGTTTCGAGTGAGCTCACAGCTACCGTTGTGGGCATATTATACTCACAGCCCGAGTCCATTTTAAACATTTCCCGACCGATTCCCTAAATAATTAACGAGCCGCGTGAACGAGTAAACGAAAACGGGTGCGTCGTCTTTGCGTGCGCTATTTTTGTTCTGCGACATCAAGACAGTCAGGTAACTCGAGGGAAACTTTTTTAGTATTTTTATTACTATTATTGTTTACGATCATCATCGATGTATACACGATACATGATGATGCATTGATACGCTTCAACGCTATAATTCACTAACGGCTCTATAGACTGTCCTTTAAGCTGTATTATCAAGTCAACTTGATTTCGAAATCTGTACCTTCCAGTCACAAAAAAACCTTTTTTTTTTTGATACCCCTAGCACGACCAATTATTCTCGTAATTGACCTATGCTCTGCATGGTGATGCGTATACTGTTAATGAGGACCCGTCGTTTTCTTTCTGTTAATATCGTGTAAACAATGTCTAGATAGCTTATATTTTTCTTGTGTAGGTGTATCCATATTTTGTGCTGTACTCCGGGCTACGGCTAACCGTTTGGTAATAAAATAAAAATATTTACATAAAAAATTGTATGTGAAACTTAAAAGCGAGTGTTCATAAATTGTTATAAAGGTCAAAAGTGTATTTTTTCTACAATCATACCATTAGAATGACAAGAACCAGAGCGAAATAATTGTTTTAATTAAACCATTAATGCTGTGCTATAATACCGAGAAATGGAAGTTTCCACAGCCTATCAGATTCGACGGAATACGTTGTCCAACGTTTCCGTGCAGTAATTGATACTGCAAGGAAGATAAAATCTAATTTAATTTGAAACGATTTTTTTTCTTCTTATTTTTTTTCCAACACTTTTGGGCCCACGTTAATCCACGGATGTTCCCTAGTTTAATTACTGACCATTATGCTCGGAGGAAAGGATAGTTTTTTTACCCTAGAGACTCTAGAACTGCTAATCACTTTCAATTAATAATCGTGAAAATACAATTTCACTATAATTTTTAGGGTGTATAATGGTCGTTTGGATATGGTTATTTTATTGCAGGTTGGAAAAAAAATTAAGGAATGTAGGTACTCGTATATCCCGACAGCAACGTATAATCTTTGGTGTTTTGTTGACCTGTGTAAGCAATAAACCATAAAATGTCAACAAACGATAAAACTTATCTAAATATAAAATTTCGTGATATTTATGTTGCTTCAAGTATAATATTTTATCTATATTAAAATTGGAAACCATAATAAAGATTTGAATAAACCAAAATTACTACAATTAATAATAACTTATCTAGTTTACTAATAATTTATCTTATACAAATACATATTATTATTTTCATTTTACACCTACCCTAAAATCTGAATGAGGGAATAAGGTTTCGATACCATAGCTAGTGAACTTTCAAAACTTCAGCAACAACAAAACTAATTAATCCAGTAGCAATGTAGCATACTAAGAGTTCACGATTCTCAAAGGTTATGAAAGACCCTTTTCATTTTAAGCTATAAATATTAAATATATGATATAAGATTATAATAGCCTTAAGGGGATTTGATGCCGAACGTATTTATAAAGAAAACATACCACCCACCCATCGTTTATACATCATAAATTAATACCGATAAAACGAGTTATGTGATAAGACATCTGAAAACATATTTGAGTTTGTTGTGAAGCTTACTTCAGTTGGATAATACGACTTTTACGAATTACGATAAGATCTTCCCCTCTAATTTGATTTTAAAATGTAATAACTGAAGAATCTTCTATTTTGGAATTGAAACAAAATTTAAAAAAACTGGATGATCGATCTCAAGTAAACTTCATGACAAATTTAAATATGTTTTCAGATTTATTTTCACTTCATAACTAACTATTTCTTACGCTGGACAAAAATAACTAAGTACATACTTTTTAGTGAAAGAAAATAATAAATATTAGTCTTATTATATATGTTATTATTAGTCACCATATATTTTTACTACAATCAGTAATCACGCACACTATAATTTAATATATGTAACTCATTATGACACTTTGGGGATCAAAGGGTTTGATACCCTTGACCCCCCCCCCCGTAAATACGCCACTGTAAGACGGTGGTATACCCACATGCTATATATCCATCTTACAACATACTAACATAGCAAATCTTCGGTCAGCAGAACCAATTTTGTATTGTGGACACAATCAATTCACTAGAGTGAATTTACCTTCTAATTACTTAAATTCGGTTCTTCTGAACGAAAATTTGCTATGTTATACTTTGCAATTTGTAACACCGAGACAACACATCTCTTGGCTCTGTATTAAATTAATATTTTTAAATTGATTTAACATTGGCACGTTGTAATGAGGTATTAATTGTATTTTAATTGTACTTATTAAACATATTTGGTACCTATTTAAATTTATTATTTTAAGACAAGCGTACAATCTGTATAAATAATATGTCTAAGTACCTAACCTTTTATTTTATTTAAGTGAAATAACTAATGAGATAAATCTATATATTATGATATTATACAAAAATAAATCTCGTATTACTTATTTATGCTTCATTTCCAGTTTTAATGTAAGTACAAAGATCATGACTTTAAAACAAATAAATTAAGAAAAGTTAGTTCAAAGTTGTACAGGTCAAGATATTTTTTTTGGAAACTTTCTAATGAAAAATGTTTATATTACAGTTGGTTACAAAATAAATGACAAAACGTCAATGCCTAAGTATGCAACATAATAATTATGATTGAATCATGCACATATCTTAGAAATATCAAATTTGAATCCTTTGTTGACTTATATCTTCTATATCTTCTATATATTACTTTATCTTCTATATTTTTATCGAAGTTATTTATCAATAAACTATTTTTATTAAGTGAATCTGGAAACACTAACAACTATTTTATTTCATAAAATAACACTGGATTTATACATATAAAATCTATTTTATTTGTTCAATTTAGTGTTTAAATAAACATTTAAATAACTTGTATTAATTTTAACGAGAAAAGACAATTAGTGACACGATTTACTTCTCAGCTACTAGTAGCAAGATTCTACATCATTACCCACTACTCAGTGGTTGGTGTCATAATAATATCGACTTACCTGAAGGAAGACAGGTGATATTTGCTGAACCTTTCAAGAAAAATCCAGGTGGACAGTTGAAGTATGTCGTCTGACCAAGCCTATGTCCACTCGCTCTATAGTTGAGATGAGGATTGAGATCCATGCTGGGCACTGGCTTACAATGAATATCTATTCAAAATAATAATAATAATAATAATAATATATGAGTAAACAAATGTAAATTCAATAACAATGATCTTAATAGCATGCCTACAAAATGTCAATTTCTGAAATTTTGTTTATAGAAATATAACAATAATTGTAAATAATAAGGTACCTATAATTTATTATAGGTACCTCATTCTTCATATGTGTAAAAATAATATTGTAAACAATTTAGCCTATTAAGTGATGGACCATTATTTTGATTTGTAAATAAACTTCAAACTAAAAACATACTACCTATAGTTCATAAACTTTTATATTAATATAACTAGGAATATACAGGTAAATGATTGATACCGATACTAGTTTGGTTCCACAAATAATGCCTTCCATTTTCGAAAACGTAAGGAAATCGATTTTAATTTTGTTATACTCGGATAATTAATAATATACACAAATTTACTATGAAAAACTTGTACATATGATATTATAATACTATTTACCCCAGATAACACATAATTTATCAATTTATTGTGTATAAAAATGAAAAAAGTCACTGATAAATAATTACATTTTATTCAATAATCTCCGGTTTCATCAGTTCTTTAACAGATAAAACTGAAGAACCAAAAACTGGACCGTTACCTAATTATATCTGAATTTTATATCATGATATAGGGTGATTAAAGAGAACACTAACTTTTTATATTTATATTTATATTTATATTTATATTATGCACAATGTTTGTGTGTACAAAAAGAAAACATTTAACTCTCTCTTTCTAATTCCATCACTCTTTCATTTTGCACACAATCTATATTTTATATATTCAATCATTTTCCTATTATGTATGATTGCTAATATTTTTATTAGATTAAAGTTCAAAGCGTTTATTCACAGTAAAACCTGTCATTCTGCCACTGATAACAGTCTATACATTTTCATAATAATAGATACCGATATTTAACCAAACGTATTATTTTAATTCACATTTTAAACAGATTTAATATTAATATAATGAGTTCATACTTGTGTAAAACACAACATAACACGATGGCTAAACAATACTTTATTATAGATCAGTGATAACCCATTTATATTAGCCCAACGATTACCTGTCATTAGCACATACTATTAATCCAACAACAAAACTTAAAATATATTATGTGTGTATGTGTAGGTACCCATACTATTTTAATGTATGGTGTTCATTAGTCATGTGGTACAAAAATATAGATATAGATTTTAAATTTTTGTAGTGATAATATTAATGAAATGTTTGAATTTTCATAATAATTAAATTATATTATTATATTTTCCACTGAGTAGTTAAGGAGTTAATACAACAATTTCGGTATCGTTTTGAGTTATAGAACAAAAATAGTTTTGTCAATACGAAGTTTGTATAGAACTAATTATGCCATACAAAATTGTATTAAGTTCATTATTAAATGTAGTTTTTTAGTCCCACGTCAAATGTTTTGTTGAGACAATAAGGAGATTTCAAAAATATTCACTTCGGCATTGCTAAGTAAAACTCAATACCTTGAGTAGGTTATTGATGTACAACAAACACGAAATAAATCCAAAAGTTATTACCTCTTGGTTATACAATTACCCTAGAATCGTTTTTCAACTTAAAATAGAAATATATACTGATGCACCATAATTGACACAGTTATAGTGTTCTTTAAGAAACCACACTATTCAGCATAAACTTACTCCAGAAATTAGCATATCCCCAGTAGAATACTAGGTCAGCTACGAACCAGTAAAATTAACGAACAAGAATAAATTAAATATACACTCATCATATTATATAGTGCTTGAAATTTAGAAATGGTGTAAGGGGCGGAGTCCCACTTCTTTTTAAAAATATTTATACACACCTCGTCTATATAATATTGTATCCTAATTCCTAATCAATAAGCCATTTAAATATTGAGGTAGGTATGCATATTTTTTTTTGTACTTTTGCATCTACCTTTTATTTTTTCCCAATTTATGCACTACTTAATCATAAACAAGTCAACAACTCACTCTCTTTTCCGGAACTTCAAAATCATTTTTCGGCAAATTAAATAATTACTCATAATATTCAAAATTAATTAAATCCAACCCAAAGGATATAGAATTAATGTCAGTAGTCAGTACAATCACACCTAGGTATAACTGGTAATTACATGGTTGTTCTTGTGACTAGAACAATCCTTTACCCAACAATCACTGAAATGCAAGTCAATGTCATTAGACCACCCATCAATCAAAAATCGATGATTGATTAGAAAATCTGGGTATTGAAATTCTATTTCATTCACCAAAAAACTCAAAAGTCATAATGGCTAAAAACAAAAGCATTGATAAATGGCTAAATATAAATTCCTCAAAATTTCCAAAAGACGATCCAAATCAAAATAGCAAGGGCGAGAATCGGACATTAACCACATTAACCCTTTCGTTCTTAATCAAAAAATATCCTCCACCCAAATCCAATAAATGTAAAGTTGACCTAACAACTCAACAAATAATTTAAGTCGGACAAATTATCGGACAACAGTTGGGACGGAGTAGTAATAAATTGCCTCAGAATAGGCCAATGAATTTCACAAATGTCACTTAATGAATAAAGAAGAATAAAATCTGTGTTCAATATTTAGTGTCAAAAATTTATTTTTAAATTATAACAATATTAATGTAACTTATGTATAATTTTCTAATTTTTGTTTCATTATAATGTTCTCTAACGCTTAACACAATCACCTTTTAAGCAAGTTATTTTTAATATCATCATTCTTATAATATTAATTTAATTAACAAGACCATCATTTACATGATATAATATTGTTAGTATATAATTAATCTTAATTTGAAATATTTTTATTAATAATAATAATATGAAAGAAAATAATATTTTAAAATACGTAAACCAAATTT